>WNNJ02002207.1:0-125720 GCA_012934845.2 Pomphorhynchus laevis | reverse complement strand
TATTATTTAATATTATAATATTTATAATATTAATATTATAATATTAATATTCTAATATTAATATTAATAATTAAATATTTAATATTGTATAATATTATAATATTCGATTTTATTTTACACTAACTTTATCTAAAAGTAGTGTGTTTTGCCAAATGCTAATCGATGGGAGTTCAAATTTCTATTTATGTTGATATCATAAAATGATTTGCTTTAAAAATAAATTTTAGTTAAAATTCAATAAGTCCTTGTGGCTGAATAATAAAATCATCTAAACATTGATGAGTTTAGGTTGAGTATATAAGGAATAAGCAAATATTTAAGTATAGAATGATTTTACTCACTCAAACAAGTCTCCATCACGATCGATTAAAAAGTGGTTATTTTCATCTGGGCACACGTTATACTTTCCTGCAAACATAATGGCAAGCATTGAGTCCGGGAATCGCCTGAGTACAAGTAGACTTGTTGTAAATATTCGACCGCCAACATTCAGTTTAATTATATCTCCATTCATCTTAATAGAAAAACAACATTTAAAGTTGTCTAAATTAATTGTAATCAATTGTAATTTACAATAAAAATCAATAATTAATAAATAAAATAAAAAATATCAAAACAAATAAAAATATCAAAACAAATAAAAGGGTTGCTGGAATAATATATAACTCAATTAAATACTCCAATCTATTATATTTATTATAATATATTTGTGAACTAATTATACTAATTATATGTTATATTATTCTTCACATTTTAATACTATCATTTTTTGTGATGATTTTTTAAAACTCGGCTAATAAAAACCCGGCTAATAAAAACACGGCTAATAAAAACCCGGCTAATAAAAACCCGGCTAATAAAAACCCGGCTAATAAAAACCCGGCTAATAAAAACACGGCCAATAAAAGCCCGGCTAATAAAAACGCGGCTAATAAAATAATAAAAACCCTGCTAATAAAAAAATGGCTAATACAAACCCGGCTAATATAAACACAGCTAAGAAATACCCGGCAAATAAAAACTCGGCTAATAAAAACCGGCGAATAAAAACCACGCCAATAAAAACCCAGCTAATAAAAACCCGGCTAATAAAAACTCGGCTAATAAAAACCGGGCTAATAAAATCCGGCAAATAAAAACTCGGCAAATAAAATCCTGGCTAATAAAATCCCGGCTAATAAAATCCCGGCTAATAAAATCCCGGCTAATAAAATCCCGGTTTATAAAAACCTGGCTAATAAAAACCTGGCTAATACAAACCCGGCTAATACAAACCCGGCTAATACATCCCGGCTTACACAAACCCGGCTAATTCAAAGCCTGCTAATACAAGCCCGGCTAATAAAAGCTCGGATAATAAAAGATAAAACCCGGCTAATAAAAACGCGGCTAATAAAAACGCGGCTAATAAATACCCGGCTAATGACCCCTGGTTAATAAAAAATTGGCTTTTAAAAACCCGGCCAATAAAAATTGGTTAATAAATATCGGGCTTATAAACACCCGGCTAATAAAAACGTTTTTTACAAATTGTATTGTTAGTAATACTTTTGTCCACATGCCTGGGCATTTAAACGTTTATTTTTTAACGTATACTACAATACTATAGATAATAATACAATAATAATATTATAATGATATAATAATATTATTAATTATATTAATACAATAATACTACATATTATAGAAAAATTATTAATAGCCAGTATTTAAATTAAATAATTTATACATCCACTTTGTTGTATATCCTTGAAAGTTAGAAATAGTATATTTTTGTGTGATAATTGTGTATATTGAATTTATTCGACATTTTACAACTTAATTAGTTGATGATTAGACATCTGGATAAAATGATATTTTGTTAAGAAATCGCGAATTGAATAGACATAATGCTTTGATATATCCTTAAATGATTTTTTTGCATAATTTCATTGTCATCGAAGGCAGAAAAATAAATTGTTTTCGTCTATTATTAACTACCGTGAGAACAACTTTTACCAGTTTAAAATCCTGCAAGCGAATTTAAGTTTCCCGATCTCTTTCTTATTTAAAATATACGTTCTCAATTTAAAATTATTTGAATTTATATGATATCTTCTACTAGTTCACTTTTTTCAATAATATATCAAATATAAAGTTGTACTTTAACTAATTTATGGGTTAAAATTTGATTAATTATTAAATAATTTAATTTATTATTTAATTAATTTAATAAATCTAGTTATTTTTAAACTAATTAATGATTAAAGATATAAAAGTGTTAAGAATGCTAAACATGTCTCTTCATTTATAATATTTGTGTTATTGAGAATCGTTTAAATAAATTTTCTGGCAAATTGAATACAATTTACTAAATTCAAAGAATAACGCAAATAAATGAGTTACGCAGTACGTAACTGATTTGCTCATTGACTGATTTGGGGTTTGCGTAACAGATAGATACACTTTATTGTATGTGTTGCATAAATAAAACTGACCGATTCTTCCGTATTGCGGATTTGAAACAACAGAATAAAACAATATATCATTTATATCATTTATTATACTGAATATAAAAACATAAAATAAGTACATAAATTTAAGTACATTTAATAAAATGTACTTAAAATAAGTGCATAACAAAATTATTTTAACTTCTTTAAAGTAAGTACATAAACGCGTTCCTAAGGTCCTAAACGCATTTATTAATGTAATCACATCAATGATTACAGAAAGTTTAAGTTCACTGCGGAGATAGATATTCCTGCCAATTATTTTAGCGTAACAATCTTTAGGTTTGAAATCGTCAAGACCGAGAATGAATTATAATTTGAAAGCTGCAGTATCTTCATGCTACAAGTGCCCACCATATGAGATTAAAATAGTCTATTATAAGGAACAAAGATATCCGAATATTAAATGTTTGTTCTGCTGCTGATAAGTGGGAAATGTGATTAGGTTTTGGAAAGGTTTTGTTGTTACTAGAATATCACAAAACTTTTCGGAAATGTAATTGTTTCTTGAGTGCCTAAATGTATTTTGGTTTAAAACTTTTCGAAAATGTAATTGTTTCTTGAGTGTCTAAATGCATTTTGGTTTGAAACGTTTTTTAGTATAATCATAATGTATTCATTGGTTTCATAGATTCCATCAAAATGATCGCTGATAAAATTATTCTAGCAAGGATATCTTTAACAAGAAACCCATATCTAAAGTGCCATATATCTTGAGTGCCTAAATGTATTTTGGTTTAAAACTTTTTTAGTATAATCATAATGTATTCATTGGTTTTATAGATTTCATCAAGATGTTCGCTGGTAAAATTATTCTAGCAAGGATATTTCATCAAGAAACCCATGTCTAAATCATATTCCGGAGATACTGTAAAAAAATCTAAATAAATGCTTATGTCAGCCGAGAAATTATTGCTTACCCTTGTTCTCTATAACAGTTCACTTATTTTTAAGCTTTATAGAATATGAATTTGTTCAACTGTTTAAAAAATAAATCTAAATTATATAAAGATATGAAATATATGTTTTGATACATTGATGATATATGTGTATTTAACTCTAATAATTTTTATTCAATAAGCGAACAAATTTATCCAGAAAGTCTTATTCTTAACAAAACCAATATTAATTATAAATAATGTGTATATCTAGATCTGAACATTAAATTAACATTAACTAAAACTACTATTAATTTATATCGTAAAGATGACATATTTAAATTTGCAAGAAACATATTTTTGCATGAGCATTCATGCATATCATATAATATAAAATATAATACATTAAATAATGAAATTTTAAGAATTGCAACAATATTGTAATGATATTGGCTTTCTTCAAAATCATTTAAATAATTTAATAGATACATATTTTAAACTAGGTTACTATAAAAATAACATCAAGCAGAAAATAGAAAATTTTTAATTAGTAAATAGAAATTTACTAATTTTTATTTACTAAAAATTTGATAAGTGAACAAATTTATTCAGTTAGCCTTATTCTTAACAAAACTAATATTGATGATAAAGAAGGTATATATCGAGGTATATATTCCTATATGTATATATTCATGCATTCCATATAATATAAAATATAATACATTAAATAATGAAATTTTAAGAATTGCAACAATATGTAATGATATTGGCTTTCTTCAAAATCATTTAAATAATTTAATAGATAGATATTTTAAACTAAGTTACTATAAAAATAACATCAAGCAGAAAATAGTAAAATATATCAATCAACACAATATTATTAAAAATAAATTATTATAAATATTATTAAAATAATATATTATTATCTATCACGTGTAGTCCACGCGGCTATTTTGAGTCATGGAATTGGGTCCGTAATACATAGAATAAGCATTTTATAATACCGAAAATGATATACTTTTTCTTTATAACTGCTAATCCCTAATCTAATACATCGTATATTGTTTATTAGTTAATTCGTAAAAGTTGATTTTTAGTTTAAATTCTAATTTAAAGCAGATCAGGATTACCAGTTATGATTAAAATCCGAATAAACGAACTTCCAAAATATTGGAATAATAAGTTTATAAAAAGTCAATAATCCTATTATCAATTAGACTTTGATAATTTTTCAGTGTTTGCTCATTGTTCGCCAAATTTCGAATAAGTGCCCTACATAAGTGATTTTTTTCATTAATTTTTTTGTAATTATTTTTTTAAATATTTTTTTTAATAATTCAAAATATTATTAACAAATTAGTAGTCACCCTCAAATGGGTCTTATAATATCAAATGAATATTTTTCATTAAATAAATATCGGAAGTTGGAGAGAGCGTTAATTAGTCAATTCATAAAAATTGATTTTTATTTTAAATTCTAACTTCACACAAATATAAATTATATAAAAACAGTATTTGTGATTTATTTTATTTATCATCATTTTTAATGATAAAATACGTATAATCAGTTAGCTGATCTGAATTATCGAATTAATGGTTAAATTTATCATAGTTAATGCTTGAGTATAAAATCATTTGCAGTCGTAGATAAACTTTGAATATACTGTAGTGTGCAAAACTTAAGACGATTGTTCATTTCTCCGTTATGATTCTAATGTTGCATAATATGTTTTTTAATCTATTCGTATATTATGAAAATTCACCAATCACACATGATAGATTAATGAGTGATTTATTATTAAAGATCAAGGATTGCCGAACTTGAGAACTTAAGGGCCATATTTTCATCTTGTTCTGACTTGAATGGCCGGACTGATTTATAAATGTAATAATTTGGTAAAACAGACGTGCCAATATGTATATGTTAGCTCTAAATTATGGCCGAGGGCCGGATGAAAATGCTTGGCTGGCCGGATGAAAATGCTCGTCGGGGCTGTTCGGCCCGCCTATTGCTCATATGTGTTATAGGTTAAATGCATGTGTTATTAACATTTTTGTCTCAGCGGAACGATTATGAAGTAATTTCGCGTCCATATTCTTGATCCTCTGATATTGACTATGGTATTTTATAGATCTCTTGGAGATTTATTATAAATATCTCTTCTTCTTTTTCTTCAGCGTTTGTTCCGCTTCGTTACGGAGTCCGCATTTTCTGCCTCCATTTGGTTCTATTGTTTGCGCGGAGAGCGTAACCGTACAATTGTAGTCGTCTTTCGCGAAGTTCATTGAGACAGTATTTCATAATGTTAATGCGACGGTTTTTTACGATTGGCTTGTCACGGATTCTATCGCCAAACCTCCTCCTTTCTCAGCACGGGCTTGGGATCGGCTATGGTGAAGTTTTATTATAAATCCATTATAATTAATTGTAATCTAATATCATATACTTTCATTAAAAATCTATTATCCTCTATTATGATATATTACATATCTCTTGGAAATATCCTGTGATCATTTAATCTCTTAAAAGTTGGAAATTGTCTTATTGCAAGCACATCGAAATGAAAACGAATTTAAAGAAGGTAATTTGATCATTATGATTTACGGAATTTGAAAGTGTTAACAATATGAAATGTATTTGTTATACAATTTTAATGTAGATCCAGCATAATAATCTATTTTTTATTCTTCGTAGTAACATTGTGTTCGATTTGTAATAGGATTATAATGCTCTAATGCTTAGGTTTAAAACTCGGGTTAACTTAAGCCTGAGTAAGTGAGCAGAAATTTTAAGCATTTCACAGATTCATTGACCATTATTAACAGTAAACAATACAACATTTTAAATTGTGGAAACAATGATAGGTTTGCAAAAGCATTTGAACTCATGTACTTATAAATAGAATGGGTTGGTGGATTATATAAATTTCTTAAGGTCAGCAAAGCATTTGAACTATATAATTTGAAGAGGTTGGTGGATTATATAAATCTCTTAAGGTAAGCATGCATAAATGATTCTTTTCGTGTGTAAATAATTCATTTTAAAATAATACATATTATAATACACAGTAGTCTGTCTGTATAAGATTAATTCAATCCTTCAGATTTTAGAAATAGTAAAGTAGCTAGCATATGCTATTTGGGACATTTATCCAAACTTTAAATACAAACTTTTATTTGTATTTAAACAAATGAAATAATCCAAAACTTTTTATTTCGAAATTTTTGAACAAGAACAATAATGCATTGGTTTAAAACTCGAGTTAACTTCAGCCTGAGTGAGCAAAAATTTTAAGCATGTTCACGGATTCCTTGACTATTATTAACAGTAAGCAATACAACATTTTAAATTGCGGAAGCAATGATAGGTTTGCAAAAGCATTTGAACTCTTGTACTTATAAATAGAATGGGTTGGTGGATTATATAAATCTCTTAAAGTTAACATGCAAAACTGATTGAGAACCATTCGTTTCGTGTGCAAATGAGTCATTTTAAAATAGTACAGATTATAGCACATAGATTATAGCACACAGTAGGCAAATATACTCGTAAACAATAATTGAATCTGTAAGGCGAGATCTGGTTTGTGATTTGATTAAATAAAGATTAACAAATGTGGAGCTATAAAGGACTTAATTTTAAAAGCCCAACATAAATACGACATATATAAATAAATATTTGATAAATATAAATAAATATTTTTTTAATAAATCAAAATTTTTTATTTAAAGTATCTTCTTATATAAATGAAACCGTATTTATTAATAAAACCGTCACTACTTTATCCATATTGTAGAGTATTTAAATTCAAGTTTTTGATTTTCAATTGATAAAAAGTCAAATCAATTTTTTAAATAAAACACTTACATTAATTCGATCCACAATGTTAAACACAAATTTTATCTTTTCAAAAAAATCCTTTCTATGAGCAATTACGATGTAATTTTATCAATAATTGAAACTAAGCATTCAGGCAACTGTTTTTATATGCAAAAGCATCACTAGAATATTTAGTCTATGTGGCTTATCAATTGTTCTCATTGACTTTAGAACTTATTAGTTTATTTAATTGGCGTTAGAGCACGAACTAATACTGTATGCTGCTATATTCAGTAACGAGTGAACGTACACAGTTTATTTGCTTATTTTATCTTTTAAACAACATGAAAACTTATTTTATCTTTTAAACTTAAAACTTAAACAATAATTGCCTTTGATATATTTAATTATTTTAAAATAGTAAATACATTATAAAATAATAAATTAATTAAATAATTAATAATAATTAATTATTAATTTTTTAATAATTACTAATTATTAAAAAATTAATTAATAATTAATTTTTTATTATTAAATAATACAAAATTAAAGATTAATTAATTGATCATAATTTTATTTTAAAATAATTTGCAATATTTTTATTGAGAGAGCGTGGATTGCATTCTGAATAAGTATTTGCCGTTTTGTAGAAAATATGGTTGAGGTCTAATAATACAAAATTATCTTCGGAAATATGTCGAATATTTTCAAATGAAAATATGTTTAATAATCATTTTGAATTTGTTACATTCTAATTCTTGCATTTATATTTATTTAAATCCTTAAAATGAATACAGAATGACCATTTATATACATTTATAAGATATAAACCTTGATAGTAACTTCAATGACAGTTCCTTGAATATCATTTGATTCCCATTTGCCTTTTATTCGTCCGTTAATTACCTTGTAAGTACTGCTTCTGATTGCTTAAATCATCTTTATATGCATTTGACGTTATTACGTTTGGTAATAAATATGAAGGAATTAAACTTTATGTGGGGATAACACCTCATACGCTGACTGATTTGAACATTTTAATCAAAATTTATAATTCTACTCTACTGTTTGTCATTGCTATGGCAATATTTGAAGTTGATTCCCATTTGTCTTTTCTTCCATTCATCAGACATAAAGCGCAATGCTGTTTTATTACCTTGAGAGACATTAGGCAAATAAGATATAATCTCGATACTCACATAACATTAAAATTATTGAATCCTCTTCTGTTTTCCAAACTTGATTATTCCACCAGTCTTCTTATCAACTATCCGAAATATTCACTCAAATAATTACAAAGCATCTAAATACGGCAGTTGGAGTTGCTTCATATACGGAAATTCGATCAATAATCGTTTCTCTAATTGGCTTTATCGACTTTACATCACGAATCGCATAACATTTACTTTATTTTTAAAGAATTTGAATTTATAAAGATTATCATTTTAGTAAAATTTGCCACTTTAAAAAATTTTTCCTTTCTTCATAATATGTGTTCATTTGGTAGCCAAATTGATTCAGAAGGAAATGTAAAGTGTTAGAACATTCGATCACTTAGAATTGAGTCTAAGTGATCAATTGTTAAAGTGATCGATTGTTAAAGACTTAGAACTAAGTCTTTAACAAAGTCTAAAAGCTAACGTTTTAAGATCAAGTCGATCAAAATATTATAATATTAAAACTGATAAATTATAATATTAAATTGATATTGATCAAAAATTAATAGTTAACTATTAATTAAAAATAATAATAAATTAAATTTATTAATTCGTTGACTAACATCAGAAACAAATGTTTATAATATTTTGATTTGATCTTAAAACGTTAGCTTAAGATCAAGACCTGACAATTTTAAAGACTTAAAATTTAACTATTTATTACAATAAGTTTACAACAATTTTATATTTTTATCATTGTAAATAACTATAATGAATGATCAGATTCTAAATCCTCACCGATCGGCAAGGATTTTGTAAGCTCCGGCTTATTACTGTACTTTTTAGAGTTATTTCTAAAATTATTGCAATTGTTACAATTGTATTAATTGTACAATTATTACAATTGTTTAAAATTTAATAAAATCGACTTTGATGTAAAATGATAAAAAAATTAATTCGATGATTTAAACAATCATATTCAGTTTCCAATAAGCTAACTAAATGATACTTAAAATGATGGAAATAATTCTTTGATAATAATAATGCTTTGATAATAATTTTGCATATTTCACTTACATTTCTATCATATAAAGTATGTTACCATATTGCCAAATACTAAATTTTGTCAGTCGTGGAAAAAGCAAATGGTTGTTACAAGAAGACAATTCATGTGAAGCTTATATATAGTAAGATCATATGATAGATTATTTCAAAATCAGAGAGCTGTCTTGTGTTTCTTATAGTGCTGTTATATAAGAGAATATATCATCAAAATGCATTCTACGCAGTCTCTTATTAGTTAACTATTGCTTGCATTTAGACATTAATTCAATTTTTTTAGTTTACATGATCTAGAAAACCTTAATTTGTTAATATATGTAGTAATTATGGAAAGTATAACCCAACTAAAAATACAAAAACATGAAGCCAACATGGAATTGCCAATTTGCGAGTTCTACCTAAGATATTATTTGATCGATAATTATAAGTAACGGCACTATTTGGTATCCATCATGCAAGAAGTCTCATAACTCAAAAAATGATTTTGTCAGCAAAAGAATTCGTCTTCCATGGGGAAATTATATTTACCGAGTTTCATCAAAATGGAATCACAATTAATTATTCATATTAGGAATTTGGGTTAGCGATGCGGAAAGTTGATTTTAAATATCTAATTGAGCTGTTAACATTGAAATAAGCAAAAATCATAATAAAATAATATAAAGCTTTAATTGGTAAAGGATATCAACTTTGAGTAAATAAATAATATCTATAAATACAATATTTGCTAGGCATAGCTTTCAAAATTTATGCTAATTTATCTAGCATAAATTATACACCGATCTGTCAAAAACTAACAAATGCTTTACAGAAATTTTTATAATAAAAAACTTGAAGGTAGCATTCAGCGATTATACGTGATGAGCAGATATACGAAACTCACAAGCTAAACGGCAAAAATGATATTAATAAACTATACGAGTAAGTGCTTGAAAAAACACACTTAAAAAACGCATACAAAGAATGATCTGAATCTTAAACGGCAAAACTGATATTAATAAACTATACGAGTAAGTGATTGAAAAAAAAACACTTAAAAAGCGCATACAAAGAATGATGTGAATCCTGAAAGACGCATTCTAGAAGTTACTACATTAAGGCTTAACTTATTTTAATTGGTAAAACATTTACAATGTGTGACAAAGTTCTTTTCCTGATTTTGTTAAATATCAAATCCATTCAAACTTGTTTTATTAATTCAAGATTTTCATATTAAAAGTCTCGTTAAAAGCAATAAATGTTCAAAAACACGTCCTTAAAACAAGCTTTTATACAAGATTTTATACGTTGAATGTATAATAATATTAATTTTATTATTTTTTAACTTTTTTGAAGTAATAATTGTACAATAATTTTACTCTGATAAAAATGTCACAATTTGTTACTCAAGATCCTGAGCATCATGCTGTTCTTATCAAAATCTTGCAGAACACCATCCGCGTATGTAAGATCAGATGCTTTACGCAAACGAGCAAATGATATCGTCGTTGCTGAAAAGGATATGTTCGGCTTTTATTCACATTCTCAGAGCAATTGAGGCACATTTTGCTGTTTGAATCGATACATCTTGTCTCAGTTGACTAGTGCACTCATTGTAATCTCGATGTGATCTTGAGGCTCTGAGGTTTGCTATGATCTGCATTATCTGATTAGCGCCTGGACCAACCCCAACAACTGTAGAGTACACCATTGGATATTAAGTTCCCGATGCAACCGTGTTATACGTTTAACATATTTCTGAAGTTTTCGATTTCCATGATACTTGAAACAATTCGAAGGTCTCTGGCAGTACCACGGCGCATGACAATTGAATATGCATATGTCGATAAACGACCGCTCCATTGAACTACATGTTATTCCGTTTAACGTGATACCTGCTTAGTGTGCATCTCTTGTTGTTGACTCTGATTCGAATATGATTGAATCATTTACCG
Organism: Pomphorhynchus laevis; assembly: GCA_012934845.2. Classification (NCBI taxonomy): domain Eukaryota; kingdom Metazoa; phylum Acanthocephala; class Palaeacanthocephala; order Echinorhynchida; family Pomphorhynchidae; genus Pomphorhynchus; species Pomphorhynchus laevis. The sequence continues at coordinate 114,377 of WNNJ02002207.1, read as the reverse complement.
GTGATAGAACTGGTTCAACAGTTACCAGTTTATCTATTTTTCGAATTTCCGCTGCTATTGTGACTCGCATCACATTATGGCGAATTATGGTAATACCATTTGTATTAAAAGACATATGGTATGGGAGATCATGAGTTGTGCCCCACAAGAACAGGATCTTGCAATATCAAATATGTTCCGATCGCATAGACCCGCAATGGCATCATGCAATTCGTTTTTTGATAATGTCAGCTTTGTTCCATGACAGTTAATATTAATATTATTAATATTAATAGTATTGAATAAGTTCTGAATTATTGATAACTGCTTATTAATAACTAGTGATTACAATCAAGTTGCAGATTGGCTCGCTGATTTGGAAGAACTAAGTAAAATTATATATTTACAAATACAATTAACAGATTACATTATCGATGCTGTCCATGTAATGGTAAATCAGCAAAGTGTATTAATTGTAAATGCAAATTGATTTCCAAGTTGATAAGTGCGAAAATCGTCTAGCTGTTTCATCTCACAATATAGATAATATGCATCAGCTAAATAAAATACCACATCCGGGGGACATCATTTATGTGAGGCGTAACACGGAGTATTTAACAATATCTAGTTGGTAGCCTATAATGAGGTAATTCACTGGATTCCAAACAATTTCCAAACACCATGATCGAATGCAGGGAAATTATTCATCTAAAACTATCGATTCTGTATAGCGGATTTAATGAAAATTAAATTCCATGTACAGAATATAAAGATGCATGTTAAATACGCCTTTAGCATGTATTTGGCCCCGCTGCTATGTTGGGTTGAGGAATAGGGGCCGAAACCTGATAGCATAGCAATTCCTCCTGATGACCTCTAATCATTATTCTGATGGTAGGGTCCGCTACTTCCAAATTTCACTACTTCCAAATTTCATTATTTCCAAATTTCACCACTTCCAAATTCTAAATAAGAATTCTAATTAGAAAGTAAATGAGAAAATAAAAATAAAATAAATAGAATTAAAAAGGAATGTATAACATTAGAATAAAAAAGTATAAAACTAAATTTCAAGTTTTATTGTATTTCGAAGAGTATCCAATAATTCATATAAGCTGATCAAACCATTGTCGAAATTTTGAAGCAATATTACGATGTTATTATGCGAGTCTACATACTTCTTCTTCGGTTTTGCTTTTCCTACAGCTAATATGCGAGATAACTCTTCCTCACTGCATATCATAGCTTTTTTGATTTTATCCACAAATTTCAAAGAACGATGGGTTAGACTTATTCAAAGATCTATTCAATTTGGTATGGAAGCCCTCACATGCATTGTTTGTCCCATCATTAAGGATGCTGTTATGATACCATACATCTCTGCTAAAAATCGAATTATTTAAAAAAAGCCATGTACTAGATACATATAATTTAGAAGCTCTCCGATTCTTAGATCTACTCTCAGAATCTGTTCATTTATTATTCTCCATCCTTTATCAATAAGAGAAATTGGTATTAGATCAAGGTTGCTAATCCACTAGAAGGCCAATTTAAAATCATAATTTTCATTAAAAAGTGTTCTTAGTCTAAGGATGTTCAGCTTCCTCATTAGACATTGTCCGAAGTGAAAAAAGCAACTACTGATAGAAGCCATTGGTAATACTTCTTTTATTGCATTAAAAGCCACTATTTCAAAATCAATCTGAACCTTCGAAGGAGAGAAATTTATATATTTGCTTTCTAATATTTCCAACAACTTTCTTAGCATATAAACATATGCAGATTCCTCCTTTGAGGATATAAAACTAAATACAAATGGAAAGAACTGGCCATTAGCAACGCCATTTATTATATATAGTTGGTAAAAGTAGGGAGACGAAGACTCAAATGTGTCATCCATAAAAATACGAAGAGAATTGAAACCTGAAAATCTTATAATGTCAGTTACCAATTATCATTATGTTAATTATTTCTTCAAAACGTTATGCATCAGACAATTAACACCATCCTGCCTCAGAAATCATTCTTCTTTAATACTTCAAAAAAATGCTTTTGGCCGATGAAGGATAGAAAACTTTTTTCGGCGGAAGATAAAGGTGTTCACACTTGAATATTCAGGATATAAGGCTTTACATTTTCATTATCGAGTTCCTTTAAAACGAACTCCAAAATCGCCTTATCATACAAGGAACGGGCACCAAGAAAGAGATCAAATAATATCAACTCACTCAGTTTCTCTTTAAACAACATTTTTATTATTCGTTTTAAATCAGTATCGTGATTGTGTTCATTATTTACCAACTCAATTTGGTAATCAGTAGAAATATCGGTTACTGATCACAAATAATTGCTCCACTTCCAATATTGTTTGTTTGTATAGCATCTCCAGCTAGCATGAAAGAGATAGTTATCGATTATGGGGACAATTTTTCTTTGCCTCCAAGGTAACCATATTATGTTTCTTGACATTATTTTGGGGGTAAAAAATATTTTTTTAAGATAATAGTATTTGGATGTAGTAAAATTTAGAAGTAGTGAAATCTGTAAGTTAGGAAATTTGAAAGTAGTGAAATCTGTAAGTTAGGAAATTTGGAAGTAGTGAAATTTAGATGTGGTGAAATTTGGAAGTAGCGGCTATTTAGGTATTCTGGTACATCGTGTGTTATTTATTTATTAGTGAATTCATAACAAATGATTTTATTTTAAGTTTCAATTTAAAATTTTAACTTTATATAAATATAAATTGCATTCAATCTTATATAATTATTTAATTTATTGCTTTGCTTCAAAATCATGTAGATAATTTATAGATACATATTTTAAACTAGGGTTCTATAAAAATAAAATCAATTCAAACATCTTAAAATACAAATCGTATAATACAAAATACTATAATCGGACAATAAATGTTAATATGTAACGATATTGGCTTTCTTCAAAATTATTTAACTAATTTTATCAATACATATTTTAAATTAGGTTACTATAAAAAATCATTAAACAGAAAATAGTATAATATATAAATTAATAAAATATTATTAAAAATAAATTTAAAATCATTAGCAGAAAATTTTTATGGATGGATAAAAAATAATATACTTTGTATTAGAATAAGGTACACTAAAGAATCAAATTTCACCAGTGTAAATAAGTCATTAGCGTGTATTTGTCTCCGCTGCTATGTTGGGTCGAGTAATAGTGGCCGAAACCTGATAGCACATCAGTTTCTCTTGATGACCTCTAATCCCTATTTTGATACAACGTCTGTTATTTATTAGTCAATTCATAACACTTGACGTTTATATAATGATATTAGTTTTCTTCAAAATCATGTATATATAGTATAAAATACGTAGACTCAGTTATCTGATCTGATTTGTTCTACTGACAAGTTCTTATTGACCTGTGAACTTTGTTTTCTTGGTGATATAACCTCTGTCAGAAATACTTAAACTATGTATTCTTGATACTACTATTATTTTTCTGTCCCTTTTTAATCAAGTTTGTTAATTTTTTCTTTTTTATAATATATAATTATACATTAACAAAATATTATTAAAATATTAAATTTACAATTTATAAATCAACTTTATGGATAATAAACAATATGCTTTGTATTGGTATAAGATACACTCAATAAACGAATTTAATTAAATGAAAATACATCATTAGTATGTACTTGGCCCCGCTGCTATGTTGGGTCGAAGAATAGGGGCCGAAACCTGATAACATAGCAATTCATTCTGATGATCTGTAATCCTTATTCTGATACATCGTGTGTTATTTATAAGTCAATTCATAACAAATGTTTTCAATTTAAATTCGAACAGCCGGAGGAAGAACAGCCGTAATTATAACGAAGACGAGAAATGAGGATCGAGTGGTAGACGATGTCGAAGGCCGTTGAGAGTTCGTTAGAGATGAGAACACTATAAATATCACGATAATGCTCAGTTAGATTCAGTTAACATAGACTCGGTTAATAGAAGCAATGAAAGAAGATACATACAGGAACGGAAGTCGATAAGGGGCGGATACGGCGGATGTCACGGAGAATTAAGTTAGACGAACGGACATTGTCGCGGACAAAGGGTTTAAGCAACATAATTCCGTAACTACTTTTCTTCCTATTTAGGGCACTATTTGGGTTAACGGATATGTATGATATAGACTACAAAGTGAATATTTGTACGTCTGACACAAGCCGATTAGCTCATTAGTCGATTGCCTAGACCGTCTCAACAAAAGGTGAACTAACAATATACGCAGCATCGTGAATATCGCATGGCATAAATCGAATAATTCAGAACTTAATGACCCTAAAATATACTTTAGTGTAAATTTTGTGTGTTATTTATTATTCAATTCATAACGAATGATTTCAATTTCAATTCGAATTTTAAATTTTATATTAATAAAATAAACTGTTAATAATTGTAAAAATAATGCCCGAAGCAAAGTTCTTGTCTATTCATTATCTTCTTAGTCGTCAACTTACTACCAGCCTAACATGTTCTTGCCATTGGAGCCGTTGTCAGAATGATGACAGCATTTCCACGTTGGATGGCGATGCTAACGTTTTGGAGGAGGTATGAAGTAGCACGTGAATCCCCAGTAACGTGCTTCAATTTTTTTCCTATCTCCTTAACAAGAGCCAAAGCCGAAGAGCTTTAGTGATTCATAAGTATCCACTCTAAAAGGGCCAAATATGTGGGACATCGTCTTGGTCTGATGATGATATATAGAATGTTGCCAGGTGTTTATGCTTATTTGTGGGACCCATGATGTAGTATTAATTTTATCGCTTAAGATAAATTTTTAATATTCCTAAAATTTGTATACCGGGAAATGGGTTAGTTTTGACCTAATGTTTCGTACACTATATAATCTTTCATTAGCTTTCGCAAGAATACTACATTTTCAAATTTTTCATCATGTGGATTTAGGTAATGCTATCCTCCATCTTCCAGTAACGGTTAATTCGGCATGTAAAATGAATTTACACTTTTTTATTACACCTCTGTATGAAAATAAAGATTAGAAATAACCGTTCTAGTTTATCGTTTCACCATTTCTATTACTTATGATAATTTTATCTTTTAAAATTCATTTTTTCGCTATTTTTCACGGTGTTATCTGTCAAAGACAGAAAAAGCGGCAAGTCATATAACTGTCTACAGCTGTTGTTTTCAGATTTTATGCTTTTCTAGCAATCGCTTTAGTTTTTGAATGGTTGTTAACGTCGTTGATTTACGAGTGCACCAAAAATGTGGTTAAATGATAATCTTTTTAAAAAGGAAATTTTTGTTTAACTCTTTTCTAGCTAATGTTATATGGGGATTTTCACCCGTCAGCTAATGATTAATATTTCGGTTTAAAATATCAATATTAGTCGCTCACAACTGTCATTACTTGAAGTAACAGTGATGTTGGTAATATAGCTTATTTTATTTAAAATATCAATGTAAATAAATGTGTAATTCCAGACATATTGGATATTGGATCAGTTAACTAAATTATAAAATATGTAAATAAGCAATTAAAATATTATGTTTTGTGTGATCAATTTTTTAAATTAGATAATCGTTTTAGGCAAATTTTGCTTTCAAATTGATAATTTTTTATCATAAATTATTAAACACATTGTAATTTGATATAATTTATAATTGTAATAAAATAAAATTTTGATATTTTTAGAAAGAGATAAACTTAGAGAAGTTGTATTCGTCAAAGGCATATTTATTTAACATTTATTATATGTTCATCACTTATGTTATGTCTTAATTAACCGTAGTTTATATATAGTAACGTTATTTAAAATCTATTTCTTGAAATATTTATTAATTTAATACAATTCTTTGAATATATATTTAACCTGGAAATAATTAGTATAATTTATTAAATTTTATTCGAAAGCCATTGCAGTACAGTTTATTATTACAATATTTATAATATTGTAATATTTATAATATTTATAACATTTATATTACAATATTTTCTAATCTCAAATGATGATACCATTACGCGTGATTTTTTAGTAATCATATAAGCCCGACGCGAAAGAGGACGAATGCCGTTTCGTCATCACAATGACTCATCAGTGCCAGTTCCCTCCCGTGCTGGATGCAGAGGAGGACTAGCAGACGGCAATCAACGAATGAATCAAGTGCATGATGTACTAGAAAATCTCTAGTAACATCATCTAGAGTGATGAATTAGCACTACAATAGCTTCACCAAATTGGATCATTAGCAAAAGCACTGGCAAACACCAGCGCAAGGTATCTTAATATCGGCTTACTTCTAATCTCAAATAATGATACCATTCCGCGTGAATTTTTTAGTAATCATATAATCCCGACGCGAAAGAATTACGAATGCCGTTTCGTCATCACTATGACTCATCAGTGCCAGTTCCCTCCCTTTGCTGGATGCAGAGGAGGACTAGCAGACGGCAATCAACGAATGAATCAAGTGCATGATGTACTAGAAAATCTCTAGTAACATCATCTAGAGTGATGAATTAGCACTACAATAGCTTCACCAAATTGGATCATTAGCACAAGCACTGGCAAATGCCAGCGCAAGGTATCTTAATATCGGCTTACTTCTAATCTCAAATGATGATACCATTCCGCGTGAATTTTTTAGTAATCATATAATCCCGACGCGAAAGAATTACGAATGCCGTTTCGTCATCACTATGACTCAACAGTGCCAGTTCCTTTCGCTGCTGGGTGCAGAGGAGGACTAACACTAAAAAATCACGTGGAATGGTATCATCATTTGAGATTAGAAGTAAGCCGATATTAAGATACCTTGCGCTGGCATTTGCCAGTGCTTGTGCTAATGATCCAATTTGGTGAAGCTATTGTAGTGCTAATTCATCACTCTAGATGATGTTACTAGAGATTTTCTAGTACATCATGCACTTGATTCATTCGTTGATTGCCGTCTGCTAGTCCTCCTCTGCATCCAGTAGTGGGAGGGATCTGGCACTGATGAAATTTTCAATAAATTAAATAATTTATTATTTAATAAATTAATAAATTAAATAATTTATTTAAATATTAAAATTTTGGTTTAACGTACGGATTGTTTTAGACTAACATGATGCTCATTACTTATTCTTATTTAAATTAATGACACCAATACTCCTACAATAGGCCAAAAACAGTAGCTACATTTCAGTATTAATTTAAACTCATTAATTGCTGATTCGATTCTTAAATTTCACATTTCGATCAATTTTATGTCGCTGAAATTTTTCTTGTCTACCGCTTACAAGTTTTAATATGTGCCATGTACTATATCTAAAAAAGCATTTATTTATTTTATCACTTGTTTATTTTACATTTATTTTACTCTCTAGAATCCTATATGACATAAATGTATTATATATAATATTATATATTATATATTATATTTATATTATCTAGTCATTTATATTATGAGTCTTTCATTCACGGCTGCCACACTGAAATAAACTAGTTCCCATGGAATTTTCTCATTTGTTAAAAATTAATATAATAAGATGGCAGATAATATAATATAACATTATATAACATTACATAACATTATAACATTATAATGTTAACATTATAACATTATAATGTTAACATTATAATATTATATTGTTAACATTATATTAACATTATAATATTAATATAATATAAAAAATATAATAATATAAATAATATTAATTAATATAACAAGAGACTGCGCTGGCATTAGTCAGTGCTATTATAAGTCAAAACAATGACGAAGCGGTACTATATATCGTTGAGTAGTTTCTTTCATGGCTGCCACACTGAAATATAATATATATCAATTTATAATTTATGAAACACCACTTCTTGACGATGATAGCAGGATCTCTTGAAATATTACAATTAAATTTTTTCTCAAATAATACGAGCTTCAGTGATTCCATAATATAATAGGATATAATATAACAATAGGAAGAAACGGATATTTTCAAAAATATTAATTTATATTATAATATATTTATGTTATGATTATATCGAGTAATTATATATAATTATACATTATAAATCATAAAATATCATTTATCTAATATATAGCATTATATATCTAATAATACTAAATATATAATAATTCAAAATCTAATTTATACAAAATATCTCGTTTGTTTTTATTTCCTTAATAAAGTCAAGCAACTAGAAATATACAAAGTTCGTGGATATTTTAATACAATTTAAATCCTTTAATTTGTATAGTTTGTTTTTGATCAATTTTATTTTACGTTCTGGAATATCATACGACAGAAATATATTTTCATCCAGTTGACAAGGTAACACTTATAAAAGCCTTATTTAACTTTAATTGACTAAATCAAGTTGTTTTACTGGCAGATTAAATTAACAAACTGCAGGTTTTATGTCATTTCTAAACGACCACTTTAGCGTGGAAATGACGGACTACCCGGAAATACTCATTAGTAGAAGGAAGTACTAACTGGTCGTTTCGGTTGTCTGTGTGGCATTATGAATGAAGGCGTTTCCGGCACGTTGCTTAAACGTCTGAGGCTTTCGCTCCCGAACCACAACATCTGCTGTGAAGATTATCCTTATCTACTCAGCATAGGTTGTTGTGACAGTTCGTTTCTCTCGTTGAATCCACTATATTCGGTATATAGAATATATGTCCGCAGTGCGATATGAAACAACGGCCAGGATTCCGAATTGAATTCGTAATGTATTTAATGTAGTTGCCGATTGAAACTGGCTTCGATAAACGAACTGCATTCTCCATGTCACTTCTAGACGACCACTTCAGCGTCGAAATGACGGAGTACCCGGAAATACTCATTAGTAGAATGAAGTACCAACTGGTCGTTTCGGTTGTCTTTGTGACATTGTAAATGAAGGCGTTTTTGATACGTTGCTTAAACGTCTGAGGCTTTCGCTCTCGATCCACAACATTTGCTCTGAAGATCATACTTATCTACTCAACATAGGTTGTTGTGACTGTTCGTTTCACTCGTTGGATCCACTATATTCGGTATATAGAATATATGTCGGCTGTGCGGAATGAAACAATGGCCAGGATTCCGAATGGAATTTGTAATGTATTCATGTAGTTGCCGATTGAAACTGGCTTCGATAAACGAACTGCAGGCTCCATGTCATTTCTAAACGATTACTTCAGCATCGAAATGATGGAGTACCCGGAAATACTCATTAGTAGAAGGAAGTACCAACTGGTCGTTTTGGTTGCCTATGTGACATTGTGAATGATGGCGTTTCCTACGGGTTACTGTGACATTGTGAATGAAGGCGCTTTTAAAACGAGTTAGAACTCTTGGATGTTTGAACATTTTATTTCGGTTGACATAAGCCTGTTCTAGCTATTTATTGTTCGATCTCCAAGATGTACCTTTTTCGATTTTTGAGAGTTAGTCGCTGACTACATAACTGTTCTAAGTTGAGTAGGCAAAATTAATTGAGTGGGTGAATACCTAGAATCTAACTTATGATAAAATAGGCGGTATTTGAGAGAGGGAACAAGACGAGTACCCGACCAGAGAATCGATTTGAAGCCCAATATTCTTGCGCATATGTTGATATGTTGCGGAAGACGCTTAGATCTAAGGATCCAAGAGATCGTATAACGAGGCCAAGGATACAATGACAGTTTGTCGAAACTTTATTTATATGAGGGCTCATATTGAGCGTATTACACGTTAGCAATTTTAAATCATTAATTTTATCTGTAGAGTTAATCATTATTTTCCCAAATTATTACAAAATGTATGCAATTTGAAATTCATGTTATTAATATTGTAAAAACAATCTACAGCTTATTGTCTTCAGATTTAATGCTTTTCTGACAATCACATTGTTTTTTTTAATTTTTAATATCATTAGGCGAATTTTTCGTCTTTGGAGGAAGAACATCTTTTCCGCAACTTATGGAATTTTGTTAATGTTAGATGATTTTAGAATAAATTGTGTAAATTATTTAAATATAATCACATTTAGTCTTGACTAATGATATGCTTTTAAGCAACTTGTTAAATCGGACGAATATAGACTGTGATTGGAAATAATGAGAATAACGTATATAAACGTTATCATATTTATTTGGCATATTTGATAGGGTGCATATATATGAATGAAAGGGATGATTGATTAATGCCATATTTTAGGTAACTTATCAAATCATGCGAATATTTATCGGGGATGGGGAATAATGATGAAGACTCACATCTAGTCTTGATTAGGTTATATTTTGAACAAATCAGATTTATAAATATAATTTTTATAAGATTTTATATAATTTATATAAAGTTAAAATTTCAAATTGAAATTTATATTAAAAGTCAAATTTTATGAATTGACTAATAAATAACAGACGTTGTATCAGAATAAGGATTAGAGGTCATCAGGAGGAACTGCTATGCTATCAGGTTTCGGCTCCTAACTCCTCTACCTAACATAGCAGCGAGGCCAAATACAGGCTAATGATGTATTTCCTCTGATAAATTAAATAATAATTTAATTATTATTTAATAATTAAATAATAAAATAAATAACTGTTATAAGATTTTTTATAATTTATATCAAGTTAAAATAAAAAATTGGAATTTTAAATAAACGTCATTTTTATGAATTGACTAATAAATAACAGACGTTGTATCATCATTTGGTCGGCTTCATAAATTATCCTCGTGTGAATTCTTTAATCATAGATGAAGCAGATCATTAAAGGACCGAAACACTAAAGGTAGGCGTAGGCTCACTGCTGATGAGGTCCACCTACGAAGATTGTAGTGTACAGTGCTGCATCTAGATTAAAGAATTCACACGAGGATAATTTATAAAGCCGACCAAATGATGATACTCGCTCGTGTATGCAATTATTCATTCAATTAACCTGGCAGATTCCGGTTTCCTGTCAAGAAAATTCAAAAGACAGATTGTCGGTTGTTTCCGGCAACTGTAGTGCTAGCTCCGTCTTTTTGTTACAAAAGACGGAAACAACGTACAGTTTGCACAAGTGGAAATGCTTTCCTTACAAACTGTATCGTTTGGTTTTACAGAAAGGCAGCAGAGGAAAATTTCAGCAGATCATTAAAGGACCGAAACACTAAAGGTAGGCGTAGGCTCACTGCTGATGAGGTCCACCTACGCTGTTTGTAGTGTACAGTGCTGCATCTATGATTAAAGAATTCACACGAGGATAATTTATGAAGCCGACCAAATGATGATATTATATGAATAATATTATTTAATAATATTATAAAATATTATAATATTATTCTAATATTATAATATTATTCTAATATTATATAATAATATTATTTACGGATAAATATAATATTTGGTAAATAATAAATAATTATAAATAATAATTGATTTTTATATAAAATTTTATATAATTTTTATCAAGTTAAAATTTAAAATTGAAATTTAAAATAAAGTCAAATTTTATGAATTTTCTATAATAACAGCGTTGTATCAGAATAAGGATTAGATGTCATCAGGAAGAACTTATTAAATCGTCAGAATTTATATCGGGGTGATGGAATATCACTTACCCATTTATAGGTTAAGTATTATAAAGTATAGTCACGTGATAGCGGAAGCACACATTTACCCATAATATTCGATAGAGGAAATATGTATGAGGAAAATGGAGATAACTGATATAAAAATTGAGGGTCCTCATTTATATTATGCGAATATATATTAAAGGTAGGTGTAAGTGTTATGAAGTATATCACGTAACTCTAATAGAGGGAATGCACATAGTGTGTACAGCGTGGAAGTATGTCTCTGAAAGCCATCCAAGGATTGGGATTTGTGAACCAACACATAATTGAGATGAAAATATGTTTTCTCTATTTCTGCAACGATAATGTTCAAATAAGAGTTTCATATTTTGTAGGTGTGGAAATATGTCACTGTAATAAATTATATTAATCAATTCCGCATCAAACAATTCAGCATGCACTTTTCGTATACGAATTTGACGTGCCGGAGCAAATTAATCGAGAACAGTATAAAGTTGTCTTAAAGTAATCATAAGCTTCTTGCATACCTGCTTTTGATGGATCTATCAATAATATATCGGAAATTATACTAAGCATAGCATTGAAGTTGATTTTAAAAGGATTGGCCGTTTTAATTGATTCATCCTGTAATCTCAGTGTGTTAAATACCATTAAGATTGTTGAGTGATAGTTGAATCTTAGCGGTTTATTCGACGGTTGTATAATAGATATTTTGCTAGAAAAGCAAAAATCAAAAATTGTGGAACTAGTACACTATGACGAGTTTCCCTGTGAACATGATGTATTACATGCACATAATTTATTGTTTAGAAGTAGTAATGATTCGGGGCCACATCTGGGTTAAGGAACGTAATCAATATAATCGATCCATGACATGTTTAAGTCTCCTAGCAAGATTAATTTTTGAACCATGTATAAATATCCAGATATTGACGATCCAATCGAAGCTGTTAGAACGAAAGGAGGACGATATAAGATACCTAGAGAGAAAATGATGTTTTTATAGTCATTTACAGATACCCATGCATATTCACAAAGATGATTTATCTTGCTCTATTGACAAAATTGGTGTTGTAAGGATTTTTCTAACATAGATGATGACACCGCCACCACGACAGTTTAGCCGGCTCGCTCGGATAATTGTGTAACTATCGATGGAAATTTCTAAATATGTGGCATTAGGCTTTAACAATGACCATGTAAAACCAAGTTTATTAAACGAAGTGTGGGTAACCAAATCGAGATTTTCGTCCATTTTATCAATGATACATAAACTGTTAATTCTTTGGGATTTTCGTTGAGACACAAAGATTTTGCAGCTACCCGATTTTTTCACTATATTCACTAGAACGAATTCAGAAAAGAATTAAAGTATGGGTCGCACTCCTCGAAAATTTACAATAATGAGGTTACTTTCACCATTAGCTGGTCCATTATGAAGTTAGCTTTTGGCTTGTTTCAATCAAGTTTTGTATTCGATCAATATATCTCCACGAATGGTCAATCCAGTGCCTGCAATATGGCATCTGTATTTAAAGGCAATGCACACATTTCGGGAGTTCCTAAGATGATCTTAAGACGTGTATTGTTATCTGATTTAATTTCCCTAGTCGGCAAAGATGGAGAACACTAAATTGAGAGTATTGTATAATAAGTCAAATAAGAAGGATTGCACAGCTTGCACGTCGTACTGTACATGTAGACGGTTGTTAATTTCTTTATATTAGCTATGGTTAGACATTGTGACCTATCGTAAGTTTGACGAGTGGAAGCAATTAATGTGATATTAAGGACTTAATTGAACTTTGAATTTGTAATAGATACGGATAGTTCAGTGTCAGCTGATGCATAATCAAATTTAAGACAACTATTTCGAAATCAATTGTTTCCTCCTGGAGTGTAGATAGTCCATATCTAGATATACACCTTTATATGGAGAGGTATTAGAAGCCTGATCAAACACCAGTGAAGCCAATAAAAACTCTTCGGTTTTTTGATGACACATTCAGTTAAATCTAAGTGTGCGCTGATACACATACAATAGCCTCAGATGAAAGGTTTACTTCGTATATTGCACGGTTGATTTTTAGACTACAAAGTGTTTATGCATCCCATCCGACTTCCAAATGAATGCATCATTCGTTTAATCGTTTTAACGAGGTCTAGTTGCTTGCTTGAATTTTGGAATAGCAGTGTAATCAAAAGTTGATAATCAAAAATAAAAAAAATTAATGATTTATTAAAGTAAAAAAACACAAAATTCATATATATTTTCGTTTTTTTTCTGACTTTTTCGACCCCAGCCAAGTATGGAGCCCCAGTCGAGTTTCCTTTCTTTTTTCTTTTTTCTTTCTTTTTGCAGGTTTCGATTGAGATTTCTTTGGTTGGATGTCGAGGATAAGAATTATAAACAAAAATTAAAAATGATAAACTGCTAAAATTCAATTCTTAAAAATAAAAATTCAAAATCATCATTAAAAAACAAAAATTGGATAAAATTGATATTACCAAAAAATAAAAAATAATAAAAAATAAAAAATATTTTGTAACAAAATATTTTTTGTCATTTAAACAATGACAAAAAAATGAAGATATAATACATTTAATTATACTTTTCTTAATTTCTCTGACAAAGCACTTGTAGGCAAGCGCACTATAAAATTAATATATACATCTAATTTTAGAAAAATAATCAAACAAATTCCAAACAAGATAAACAAAAACTTATTCAAAACATTTGATTTTCAAATTGTAAAATAAAACATATTTTTTAATTAATTTATTTTTAATTTCAATTTCGTTCATAAAAAATTTATTTATTAAAATTAATAATCGTTTTAAAAATAGATATCGTTGTTCTGGAGGGCGATTGTTTGAGTAGAAGTACAATCCGCTCAATACAAACGCATTGAGCACAATTACACATCTACCCAAACCGGCATTTAATCGTCTCGCTCTTTCAAACATACGTAGCCCTTTTCTAACTAATTTGAAACACCTGGCCATATCTGACCTAGGATGCAAACGTGGTTCGAAAACGGATCCCAGAATGCGCACCCGACGCTTTCGATTCCCTGGAAGAGAATCGAGGAGACGAGTGTGCTTTCCAGGACGCCGAAATCTGTAATGAACAAAATTGCTCTTCGCTGGGTTTAAAGACAAGCCAAACTTCGCTAAGCGATGAGCAACAATGTCCAGTACAGACTTCATTCGCCCTTCAAACCTTGCATCCGACAGAGTATTTCTCTTAAATGCGATCGAGATGTCGTCCGCATAAATGATGGCGTGGGTGTTCCTATCCAAAAGACCCTCCAGAACTCCCCTCGTCACTATCATATAAATGATAGGAGACAGAGGTGAGCCCTGGGGAAGTCCTTTGTTGAGATGATAGTACTTACCCCCGTCATCATCCAAGTAGAAAGTTCTTGCTTTTAATATACCCAGGACACGATGCAACAAATTACTCGGTATACCATCACTGGTTAACGTTGTAACTATTGCATCATGCCCCAAGTTGTCGAAGGCCGCCGACACATCCAGCGAATAGAGGACTGCAGGTCGTCTATCGCTGGTGAGAAAACTCTGCATGGACATTACTGCCTTAACAGTTCCCCTTCCTCTACGAAACCCGTGAATGTGGTCTCCCAACATATCACGATCTTCGTAGAATCGGGAAAGGATCCTAGCAAGAGCTCTCTCATACACCATAACAATATTATTAGATATTGTTATGGGTCTTGTGTCTTTAGCATTCGACACCCATCTTCCCTTCGCAAGGAACACCACTTTTCCGACCGCAATATCACACCAAGATGCTAAAGGTACTCCTAGCATCTTGGCAGCAATATCCGTCCGAACCCTATCGACGACCAATTTGGTCGCAGCAGCGCATGCCGAAGACCCGTTAGACGAAGTCTTTGGCACGACTGGCCACGCACTCAAAATGTCCTCGATAGTGATGTCCTCTTGCGAATTGTCGATTGTCGAAAACAAGAGTTCCATATGGATCTTCATCATTTTCCTCTCGGTCCATCCTTCAGCATTGGCTAGGTGTTTCATTTTCATTTCATGAAGTACATTCCCAAAACCCTTAGAGGATATCCACTTAGAAGCCGCTGCCCTCCAAGAACGGAAGGTGGTTCGCCTAATGGTTTGCCACCATTCCTTTGAAAAATTCTTGTAAGACAGCAACTTTTTAGCGTCTACCCTCTGCTCCAACTCTTGAATATCATTCTTGAGCAGAGCCATTTGAGCGATTCTCTGAGACGAAGGATTCGTATCCGTTCGTAAACCCCAAAGAATACGTTTCAAATGAAGAGCTTTAGGAGTGTACTTGATGTTGGACGGTCGTTTAGTAGTTAAAATTTATTTGCATTACTAAAAATTGCATTATTTAAAATTAATAGAGAATTTGATTCTTTTAATTTATTTGTAAAATTTGTCAAAAACGTCTCATCTAAAATATTCAAACAATCGAAAAAATTAAAATTATTATTTATTATAAAATTATTATTGCAAATACTAAAATTTATTATTTCATTAAAAGTATTTTTTAAAATAGTACAAAAAATATCTTTATTATTTAAATTTATCATTACTTCGCTTATTGATCTATTAAAAGCTTGTATACCGGCCCGTGTCGGTTGGAATCTTATCTTGAAAACTAGTTCCTCCTTCCACGACCAATATACAAGCTTATGCCCATCATTAAAAGTATCTGGCAGCAAATTCTGCTGCCATTTAATTTTAAAATTTGTATTTTTGTTTTGCATAGCAAAATCTAACGTGGAGCAATAACCATTGCGACGACGGATAAATGTCCCTTCCGGAGGACATATGACCTCCCATGCTGGAGCGATCATGCTGTTCACCCGAGACCCACCGTCGTCGTTGAAATCTCCAATTAAAAATTGACCACCCAAATTGAAGATCTTCAACAGCATTGATCGAATCTCTCTCCTCCCCTTTTTCGAACTCCAGGCCCCCGGCTTGATGTAACAATTTGCTACATAAACTGGGCGTCTAGAGATGAAAAACCGGAGGAGCTGGATTGAACCTACTTCGCTAGTGCCATGCGATAGTAAAGATGCGCAAAAACGCTTATTTACCACCGACACTAGGAAGAGTTCCATCCTGAGACCTTCTGCTGACACAAATGTGTCGCAGTCGTCGATCTTGCTGCTAAAAATCCTCAATTGATCGGGTGATCTTGCTTCCTGCAAGAGAAGCACATCTGCCGGTATGAGACTGAAATACTGTATCAGGTTCTTAACAGAACCTATATTCCAACTCATTAGGCAGATGTCTTCAAGCGAAGAATACTCAATTCTTCGTTTTTTTCTTGCATTCGAAGCTTTGTGCCAGGAACTGCCCCTCCGACTCGACGCCACCTGAAGTGATTCAGGTAACGTCAGCATCTTTATAGCAGTCCCTGGCGCTTTAATCGAAAGACCCTCAGAATCCGTCGATACTACTGAACAATTATTATTGTCCTCATTCTGAGGGCCTTGTATTTGTGACAAATCGTTTAAACGATTAAAAGTAGTCACCGAAATCGATGACTTGTCTTTCTCCTGTTTCAACGATCTGTATTTGCGTAATGTTGTTGCGTTCAACTCCGATTTGAATTTCTTCAAATCGGATTCGTGGATTACAGCATCTTTTTTTAATTTTGCATTTTCCTGCCTTAAGGCAGCCATTTCTTTTTCAAGAGTAAGTACTCTCTCGATCAGCATCGCTGCTTGTCCAGCGTGTTGATCCAGAGAGTGACTTTTGGCTGCCCTAAGGTAGGACTGAGCTTCCTCACAAGCCTTCTTGTTCTCACTGTTTACCCAGGCCAAGTAAGACTTGAACTCTGGACAAACGTGTGAGTACGCCTTGTGAGGTTGCCTACAGTTTGCACATGTCGGCCTATTTTTATTTCCACATGCTTGTGTTTCGTGTTCTTCTCCGCAGTGGACGCAACGCGGTGACACTTCTCGACACATGTTCGAAAAATGTCCCCAGCGCTGACATCTATAACACTGCGGATACCGAAAGGCAGCATCGTCTTCGTCGAATATCTTTACAGATATTCGATGTCCGCAGATGCTGCCTCCATCTTCTTTTAATTTTTTCAAACTACATATAGTTCCCTTCAAAAGAAAGGAACTATATGATTGATTGTATGATTTGCATGTTTTCAGAATCCCTACATCATATTGATGTAAGAATTCTTCAACATCTTCTTTCTCCGCAAATGACGGCACATCCCTAAGGATGGCCGTCACTTGTGGAGAAATGTCGATAATTTCTATACCCTCTTCTCCAACTAAAACCGCTTTGAATTTATCTTTCAAAGCTAAGCTTTTGAAAGAGATTCGGTAGAAATTATCTCTTTTGAAAAACCGTTCGAAGATTTCTCCTCGAACAGTTTTTCTTATTTCCCTCTCTATCTCTCTTATTTTTTTGTTTAGATTATGGTTTTCTTTACATGTTACTTTAAGTGCAAAAGAGTCTTGCTTTATAGGCAAGAGCCTCTTTTGCACTGAAGATTCTTTTTCTATATTTTTTAAATTTTCCTCAAGCTGGGAAGAAGATTTTCTCTTCCCAACTGGCTTGAGGCAATTAGTTCCTTCCAACTGTACTTATGTACTTATGTTAGATATATATATGAATAAATAAAAACAAAAAACAAAAAGCAAATACAACAAACAAAAATAAAAAAAAATAAATAAATAAAAAAAAATAAACTAAACTAAACTATATCAACAGCAAAAACTCACCTCTCAGCTACCAATATATCTCTTGATTCCGAAAACTTGAAGTTTGAATAGCGAGGAAGTTAGTTGCAAACAGAAACGCTTTTATTGTCCGACTGATAATCAAAACGTTTGAACGAAACTGATCAAAAATTTCAATGTAAGAGTTTTTTATAAGAGCTTTTTCCGCTACAAAATACAAAATCTACAAACATTAAAGTATTGAAAATTTTAACTTAATTTAAATCACCAATCTATTAACGTCGCTTTTGTTATTTTCAAACGATTAGTAAATTCCTGATATAACTTGAAATAAGTGCTAAAACACGGACAAAACAATGACCGAAACAGTAATTGTAGGCATAGGCTCACTGCTTATGATGTTAATAACAACAACGATTTTATTAAATACATCAATAACCAATAAGTAGCATGCAAGAAAAAAAACAGACAGTCATGTCATAGCAGAAAAAAACGGCAGCACAACTTCGGTCTTCAACAATTCATTTCTTCTACTTTCTCTTCTATGGCCTCAAATCCATGGGGATCTGATCCCCCCAACCGATCCAACACGCCGTCTTTCGACTGAACCACCCGGGGTCTTTCACCTACCGAAGAATCCAATCGAGACGGACTATGCTGGGTAAACGAGAGACGAGGAGCTTAAGAAACCTTAGCCTTTGCTCTGGGGGACGTCCTCTCGAAAAGAAGACTAATCCCGAGATAGCCCTAGTGCCCCAGAGGCGCAACTGGGTTTTCCCTTTCAATGACATATGTTGAGCCCGTTTCAGGGCCCACCTAGCTTTCTTCAGGATACATTTGAATCTATCCAGATCGGCTTTCGCCGACCAGTTCACCGTAACGGTGAACCCCAGGTATTTTACTCGACTTGTAAAGGTGGGGAGTGGTTCAGAGGCAAATATGGTGGAGAGCGCAGAGAGTGCTAATCTCTTAAGTTTTTGCTTTGTAGCAGGTGTGCCATGAAAGACGACCACCTGCGATTTAGCTGAGTTTAAAATAAGATTGGATATGGGTAACTGATCTTTTAATCTTAAAAAGAAACGGTTGATGTCAGAGACTACGTCTTTACACCTGTGTCCAGTGAACAGGGCTGTGGTGTCATCAGCGTACACCACAAGACGTTGTTCGCGTTTAAATATTTTGAATAGTTAAATAGAGGCAGCAAGGTATAAGATAGGAGAAAGTGGGGAACCTTGAGGCACACCCGTAATAGGGTAGAACTGACGAGCATCTTGGTCGTATTCATAGTAAAAACGCTTGGTATACAGCAGGATCTCCACTCTATTCACAATTCTCGCAGGCAACTTGAAGGACCTGAGGGAAGAGATCACAAAAGGAATGGAGATGCGACCAAATGCAGCAGAAAAGTCAAGAAAAACAGCCACAACTAGATGATGGCTATTATCCCGACAAAACTGCTCCACCTCACCAACTGCTGAATGGACCGAGCGTCCTTTGACGAACCCATGAAAACCTGGAGGGATCAAATTACGCATACTTAAATGGTCGCGGATTTTACGCGCAAGCGCTTTTTCGTAAATTGACACGAGGGCATTTTGAATCGAAATGGGTCGCAGATCTTTAGGGCATGATCAGGATTTTTTCTTAGGAATAAAAACACGCTTACTAATATTGATGCCTGCTACATCGGATGGGGATGCTAAAAGCATTGTGACGGCCACCTCTCTTCTCTGATCAGCTGTCAAAAGCTGACAGACCCGAGAAGAAAGTGGAGCGATGGATTTGGAGGTGCCCGGGAGTGGACCCCAGGAGTTAAGGATATCCGTAACAGATAGATCCCTACTCCTGAAGTTACACCAAGGCGGGATTGGTTGAGGTGATTGAGTGGCTCCATAGTTGTGTAGGGCTAGTGACTCTTCTAAAACTTTATCAAGGCCTACATTCCCTATCCAACCCAATGCTCTATCCTTCCAGCAAGCAAACTTCTTCTTAAAAATCTTCCAAAAGGAAGACTGAGAAGGACTAAGGCGAGCAATACTCGTCCTATCCTTACTCAGCTGGAACCTATGTCTAGTGCTCCAGTATTCATTCGAGAGAGCCTGTCTGGCGGAAACAGAGAGATTAGGGAGCTTCAATAATTTCGCTAGGACCTTGAGTTTCGTCGGAGTGGGATTGTATATACGACCTTTATACGTAGTTGATAAAATCACGTTAGCTTGCGAAAAGAGGTAGGTATTAAATTCGGTCAGACTCTCATTTCCTATTCTGGGAAAAGAGTTGGATAGCCGCTTGAAAGAAGGCCACTCTAATCAAGTCAAAGTGAAACCTCCTTCGAAGCAACGTATCTTCCTCAATTCTCCAACGAATTAGGTCATGAGATGTGGACAATTGCTGGCTCGATTGCACCGTTCAGAGGGGCTTTAACAACCACCTCGAGTGAAGCAGTAAAATATCGAGGACTGAATTTGTTGATATGCAATGAAAGGTAGGGGAAGGTGGTTTGTGAATAAGATAACCGTTCCTAGCTCTGCGAAGTGCTGCATTGATCAAACGACCAGTTCTGTCGTTAAAATCTCCAAGTATCATGTCGTAGCCGCTGTCGATAATACTATCCAGGTCACGGTTCTTGTGAATCTTCTCTGGACGGATTTATACATTGGCCAAACTGAGGCGTTTACCATTCTTACAGATTGAAACTACTAAACAAGACATGGCTGGACATGAATAGTTTAATAGGAGGGAGGACCTTAAAGAGCACTTAATTAAGGTCAAGAGTCCTTAAGATGAAGAGGAGTGAAGATGGGTTATGTACGGAGTATAGAGGGAACAAATGTGCTTTGGGATAAATCGAGTAATGTCCTGGGGTAGACGGATAGACCGCGTCTCCTGGATGACTATAACATCTGCATCTCTACCGGATAGAAGTCTAAGGGCAGAAGCACCTCCCGAATTCCACTGAAGGATATTCAGTGAAAAAGGCTCACGATTACTCTGCATTGTGGTGGATTAGTTTGATGTGGGATTGCCTACCTAGAAGGAGCTAGGAACAGGAAGGTTCCCCTTTCCCGTCACTAGAACCATCAGGGGCAGGTACTTGCCCATGGGCAGCATATTCATTTCCCCTTATTTTTTACTCTCCAGGAGATTGCCAATATTGATAGGAGGGATAGGATGAGCCGAAGCCCCTTCTTTTTGGATGATGGAATTGCCGTTGATGATGGAATAGTAGGGTTAGTACAGAATGTGGCAACAACAGAGGATACTAAAACTTCTATCTTCTTATACATTGTTTCTATACGTATATCAATTGCTCGCATGAGATCATCGTCCTTCGTACGAGTGGCAGCATTTGCAAAGGTACCAGATTTCGGTTGGGCAGCAGACTTGTTAAATCCACCTTAATATAATTTAAAATGTCTGCATTTTCTGCTCAATGCAGGATAGCTTCCCCACAGTTAGAGCATAATGGAGGGGATACATATTTTTCTCCTGTCAACAAATCCGGACACTTGGTGGAGCCACACACCCCACATGTCGATGACTCACTGCAGCTTGAGGCCCAGTGCACCCATTTGTGGCACCGGCTGCAGTGCGGATATGTGAACTCTTCTTTGTCAATGATTGTAAATCTGAGATTAAATCCCATGATGGGATTACAAGCTGAATTAGCCAGCGATTCAGCCCGCTCTAGGGAAGCGGAACAAAATCCAACTGGTATTTGATGTCCGCTCTTGCCTATTATTGAACGGAAGTTCGATATTTTAAATGTTTCTTTTAGTAATTCGATATCATTCTCTTCCAAGGGATGTTAGATACTTTTAGAGTGGCAATTATGGGTTTAGAGTATATGAACCCATACTCCGACAGGGAAGATTCGAAGTATTTAACATACACCTTTAAGAGGTCTGAGGTGGTAAACGAAATCTTTAGTTCAGTTTCGTAAAGTTTTACCGAGTTGAAAATGATTCTATTTGATAGTTGCTCTGTAAACGGCCGTAGAAAGAAATTAAACAATAAATGCCTTTCCATAGGCTTTTTGATCTTTATAATGATCAGATTTTTTTGTTTTAGGATTGGGGGAAGTACTTCCCCCTCCCTAGCAACAATTGAAAACTCACTAACCATTGGAACAGGCGATTTCAGAGCAGCATTTACCTGTATTTCGTCATTTTCCTTTGTTTTTACTAGAAAATTGACTGGAAAACTGTTTTTTTTTCACAATTCTTTGTTCCTCCGACACGCTTGTTCGTACTCATTTTTTTCAACGTGAAAAATAAATCGTTTTGATGATGTTTAATGCTGATGTCCAGTACAAATCATATATTGTGATTCTTTTTATAACATTTACTCCTGATGATGATAGCAGTAGGCTATTGAAAATTCGATTAAATAAATATTTTCTTCACTCTCTCCACTAATAAATAATATATATATATATATATATATATATATATATATATATATATATATATATATATATATATATATATATATATATATATATATATATATATATATATCATTGTAAATTGTGGTTGAACCGCGCTCTGGGGTCATTCGAAGACTCACCAAATATTTTCAATGAAAGTGTTAAACCAGAATTCAAATTTTAACACTTTCATTGAAAATATATATATATATATATATATATATATATATATATATATATATATATATAAATTGTTATTGCGAAAAATCGCTTGAAACTGTGGTCCAGGATCCAAAGCTGGCTACGATTGATTTTTAATCCATATTTGCTGCTAAATAACTGGACTTCGATCATCAGCTCCATCAGTATAATATATCACTCCGAGACGATCCTAACCACCCAGCAGTCATCGTCAGTCGGATGAAGTGGTTAGGTTACGTTTCGACTGCTTTTGTGATAACTATAAAGACACCAGCAATTCCTCACGATGCTATACGAAGCTCAGGTGCAGAAGCGTTTTTACTGGCTTGTTGCGTGTGTGGACCTTCTAGTTATTATTTATATAAGGCACAAATGCGTATCCGTTGATTACGAGGGCACTGAATTTCTCACAGGATTCCTGAAGGAATGCGTCATTGTATAAATTGTTATTGCGAAAAATCGCTTGAAACTGTGGTCCAGGATCCAAAGCTGGCTACGATTGATTTTTAATCCATATTTGCTGCTAAATAACTGGACTTCGATCATCAGCTCCATCAGTATAATATATCACTCCGAGACGATCCTAACCACCCAGCAGTCATCGTCAGTCGGATGAAGTGGTTAGGGTACGTTTCGACTGCTTTTGTGATAACTATAAAGACACCAGCAATTCCTCACGATGCTATACGAAGCTCAGGTGCAGAAGCGTTTTTACTGGCTTGTTGCGTGTGTGGACCTTCTAGTTATTATTTATATAAGGCACAAATGCGTATCCGTTGATTACGAGGGCACTGAATTTCTCACAGGATTCCTGAAGGAATGCGTCATTGTATAAATTGTTATTGCGAAAAATCGCTTGAAACTAGTCCAGGAGCCAAAGCTGGCTACGATTGATTTTTAATCCATATTTGCTGCTAAATAACTGGACTTCGATCATCAGCTCCATCAGTCTAATGTATCACTCCGAGACGATCCTAACCACCCAGCAGTCATCGTCAGTCGGATGAAGTGGTTAGGGTACGTTTCGACTGCTTTTGTGATAACTATAAAGACACCAGCAATTCCTCACGATGCTATACGAAGCTCAGGTGCAGAAGCGTTTTTACTGGCTTGTTGCGTGTGTGGACCTTCTAGTTATTATTTATATAAGGCACAAATGCGTATCCGTTGATTACGAGGGCACTGAATTTCTCACAGGATTCCTGAAGGAATGCGTCATTGTATAAATTGTTATTGCGAAAAAATCGCTTGAAACTGTGGTCCAGGAGCCAAAGCTGGCTACGATTGATTTTTAATCCATATTTGCTGCTAAATAACTGGACTTCGATCATCAGCTCCATCAGTATAATGTATCACTCCGAGACGATCCTAACCACCCAGCAGTCATCGTCAGTCGGATGAAGTGGTTAGGTTACGTTTCGACTGCTTTTGTGATAACTATAAAGACACCAGCAATTCCTCACGATGCTATACGAAGCTCAGGTGCAGAAGCGTTTTTACTGGCTTGTTGCGTGTGTGGACCTTCTAGTTATTATATATATATATATATATATATATATATATATATATATATATATATATATATATATATATAGTTTCAAGCGATTTTTCGCACTACCAATTTATATATATAATCAAAATTTATTATTGATAACAGACAATTAGAATTTACGGGTTACTTGCAAATGGGCTCTTATATTGTTATCACTATTAAACTTAAAACGTTATTTGTGATTTTGTGTGATCATTGGTTGTTGCTTTCTGACATGTCTGCTTTCTGACATGCGTAAGGTTTCATCCTTATTGACATTAAAACAGCCTTTGCAATAAGGGTTGAGATCCTTGATCGTAAGATTCGTATACAATCATTTTACGAAGAATGAGTGCGAGTGGATATCTGACTTGATATTTGTTTCAGTACAGCGTTCGTTGTCGGACCTATCCCTCCTATGGTCGATAATATAATCGGGTGAAAGGACGCATGCTCGACTTTCACTATTCGTTCATTATATTTTGCATTTTTGCGATTTTCGTGATATTTGAAGGGTTTGATATTCTTGATAGGGAGTACGACGGAGACAAAGAGTTAAAAACATAATAGCGGTAATATTATGATCTAAGTAATCACGTGAGGATAATAAAAGATAATAGTGGTAAGATTATGATCTAAGTAATCACGTGAGGATAATAAAAGATAAAGAACATATATTGTTTCAATATAAATTGTTTAAAAATTGTCTTGAATATAAATACAAGATAATATACAATTTTAAAACTTACACTATCATACAAGATATATCATACAAGATAATATATACAATCTACAACGATTTTAAATCAACAAGCATATACTTACATTAAATCATAGAATATAAATCAAACAATTGCGAAATAGTCAAAAAGAAACATTAAAATCAGACAAGTGAAGTATAATAATGTTGTCAACTATACTTTGTGATGTATGGACATATTACGATTCATAAATCAATGGATTTGAGCTCGAAAGGTGTGCCGCTTTACAGTGGATTTTGTTCATGTTCTTGTCGTAAAAGTCGATGTACTGTCTACTGATACTGATGAAATACTGAGCAAATAATACAATCATCATCTGATAAATTTATGATGTCCTGTAAAGATAATTTTCAACTATCGCTAGCCAACCATGATGCTCTCTTAAACACTGTTGTAACGGTATTACAGAAAGGTAATTGCATCAAATCTATAGATAATTCGGATCAAGAACATTTGTCCCATACCCTTACACGAATCTGGAGAAGAGGTCGTATTACGTATTTAATATAATTATAAAATAAACGAAGCATAATAATGCTATATTAAAATTTACTAATTAAATAATAAAATAAATAATTTTTATAAGATTTTTTATAATTTATATCAAGTTAAAAAATTGAAATTTAAAAAGTCATTTTTCAAAAATGAAAAGTTTAAACATTTTAAAAAGTCAAATTCTATCACATTTCTCGCCATATTGCTTCTTAATTGGCCTAGCATTTCTCAACGCGTAACCACGCGCTTACAATTTCTTAATTATCATCGTTTCCCTACATCCGACTTACCATCCTTTCTTAATTTCCTTCATACGACTCAGTCTATGTATATTATCCAACTCTACAATTATGTTACACAGTTGTCTTTGCCGTTCCTATATATTGCAATAATTATGGCCTCTGCCCATACCATGTATTCAATGTATTTAATTTTAATTTTAAAATTGAAATTTAAAATAAAAGTCAATGTTTATGATTTGGCTATTAAAAATAAGGATAAATATTAAATTATTAAGATTTTATATAATTTATATTTATATGAAGTAAAAATTTGAAATTGAAATTTAAAATAAAAGTCATTTTTATGAATTGACTAATAAATAACAAACGTTGTATCAGAAGTTTAATTTATCGAAGTTTTTTTCTTGGAAGCGTACTACAGAGAAACCTCACTTATTGTTTGTCGTTTTGACTTCTGCTGACCACGCTCAGATATTGTTTTGTCGTGGTTACATCTTAAAAAATTATACTATAAGAATACTGATAGACATTAATTTTGATGAACGTTTGAAATTGAGGAAGGCTATGAGGAGCTACAAGGAATAAGCAAAGGAAATATGAATCTATACATAAAAAATTTCAAGTAGTTCGGTGGTGACCTCTGTACGTTGGACTCCGTTTCTCCTTAACTAGAGAATGAGTTTTCTGATTCCAATTTTGATGATTTAATTGATTTTTCTGACGTACATGCTAAAGCTAGCAAACCTTTACGTCATCAGAGCATCCGCTTCATATTAGTTACTCAAAGTTCGAAACCTTCCATTTCAATTTCCTTTCGTGCTAAACCATATTGCTGATAATCATTATGATATATTCTGTATCTCAAAATCTTGGTTACATAGTGACATATTTGATAATCTGTTTAATGTTGTAGGTTATAAGTTACTAAGAGCGGATCGATTTCCTTGTATGCGAGGTGGATGAGCTGTAGAATTCGTTCGACATTATCTATCAACATCCAATATATTATATTTTTGTGATTCTGAGTGGTCATATGAGTGTTTGTCTGTTATTGTTAATCATCAATTGTTGAAATTAAATGTTCGTGTTGCTTTTATATCTCCATCTTTAATTTTGAGAACAGATCGGCCTAAGGATTATTTATCTAATTTTTGTCCAACACAACGATATGTCCTTTTTAGATGACTTCAATCTTCCGAATGTAGATTGGATAATGGATGGGTGTCAACCTGCTTAGGCATATCAAAACAATTTCGTAATTTATTTCTTGATGACCTACTTTTAGTGCAACATTGTAGATAACCCATTCATGTCAATGATGTTACTCATGATCTAGCGTTTAAAGATGTATTAGGGATATCGACAGTATTGCATATTATCCACCTCTTGGTAACTATAATCACTGTGTTCTATCCATTAAATTAGTGTTCATGATCGTTTGTAAGTCGAAAATTGGGCTATCCGAAACGAAATTGGACTTGGGTGGATACCCAACATCTCTTAACTGCTTTCAATAACATTTTTCCTCATAGTTATAGGTCTACTAATGTTTCAGATTTACTGATAATTCTTCATAACGTTTTCTTAAATTTGTCAGATAAGTTCGCTTCGAAACGGAGAACTTTCATTAATTCCACTCTACCTCAGTGGTTTGATCATGACTTTCGTTCAATGCTGAAACTTGCGAAATGCCCTGTGGGCTATTACTCGAAGCCATCCCGGAAACTTAGATAAGTATCGGTATATGCGCAATCTCCGCAATACATTGAAAATTCATAAGCGAATAGAATTTGAAGATGGTATTGCAAATTGCATATGTGAAAGGTTCGAGGATACTTCCCTCTAATATAACATTCATTACTTCTGGTGATGATGTTTATTCTACTGAGTCTGAAATTGCTAAACGCCTAGAATACAGTTTCAATTTTTCATCGACTATTGTTTCGGCCTTATACTTTTTAAAATAGTATCCCATTCACAATATTACTCAGAATTTCGTTAAGCTAATCAGTGCATATAAAGTATTGCACTTAATCACAAGGCTTGACCTTTTGGCCTTTCCTTGCCCATATGATATTTCACCTTATCTAATTAATACGATTGGATCTACCGTAAGTAGTGTCTTAGCTCATTTATTTTCATATAGCTTGATCAATTCATGGATTCCTGCAATTTGGAAGTGTTCTATATTGTGCTATCAGTTTGAGCAGTGTTTTCTCTGAATTACTAGAACGAATTATTGCCAAAAGGCTACATGAGCATCTAAGCTTTAATCGCATTCTTACATATTCTCAACACGGATTCAGACAATGCCGTTCATGTCTATCTAACTTGCTTACCGTGAGAGAGTTGGATGGAAGCACTGAGCTCAGGACTTTGTCTCGACGTCGTATTTATAGATGTTTCGAAAGCATTTGATCTTGTTTTACATTAAGGTTTTGTGTCACTCTTAATACACTACGGCGTCCCTCGTGTGAACTGCTCTTGGATGAAAACTTTCTTTCATTACGTGCATTTAAGTTAAGAGTTGGTGAGTATTTATCTGCAAAAAGAAGTATTTCGGTAGGTGTCCCTCAGGGTTCTGAAATAGGTCCCCTATTATTCATCACGTTCCTTAATGATATACTTTTACGTATTGAGAACACTCACTTGGCATTTGCTGATGATCTTAAAATTTGGACTGCTATACGAAATATTGATGACTGTAAATCTTTACAGGCAGACTTGGATCGCGTTCATGATCGGTGCCGCTCTACTGAATTACATCTTAACGTTGATAACTTTATACTTATGAGGATGGGTAAACAATCCAGTAATTTTGCATATCATATTGGCGATGTTCTTCTCACTGAAGTATCACACCATAGGGATTTAGGAATTATCGTGCAGACATCATTAAAAACTAAACTTAATAGTGAAAGAGCAATAAAAAGCGCTACTCGTGCACTATATATTGTAATAAACTCATTCCTTACGATTACCACTAATGTCTTTAAAAATTTGTTTAACACGTTGGTTCGTCCGCATTTAGAGTATGCAATTCAGGCTTCTTTCCTGGACACCAAACAAGAAAGGGCATATATAGAGTCAGTCATAAGGCGAGGTTCTCGTTTATGGTCAAATGCGAGATTGGATTATGCATCTCGATTAGATTTGCTAAGAATTCAACATATGTCATCACAACTTTTGTTTCGTGACTTGATACGAATGCATGCGCTCTTACACCGGTTGGACGGTTATTCGAGTGATTTGATCACATTCCGTTCATCGATTTTGAGAGGTCACAACAAAACTATATATAAACCAAGATATGATAGGTATCGAAAATGCTAAAGAATGTCGCACAGGGTGCTTAATATGTGGAATTCTCCGCCTGAAGAAATTGCTGCCGCCCTGAATATGCATTTGTTCAAAAAATTATTTAAGACATTGATGATCGAGAAGATAAGAAACTCTATAGACATATTTGCAGTGATTTGTTATTTTATTGCTGATTTTTGTTGATTTCTTTTTCTTTATTTCTTATTTTTTATTTTCATTTTTTTTAATTAAAATTAATTATTAATTATTTTTTCATTAAATTAATGTTGCAATAATTTTATAAATTATTGATAAAAATTAGTATATTTTTCATAAATTATTTAATTTACATTGATGAAAATCTATGAAATTATAAAAATATTTTTTACCATCTACTAAGTAGTTTAAAATATGCTCATAAATTAAAAGAATAAAAATATTTCCATTTGTAAATGGAAATATAGAATATTTCCATTTACAAATGGAAATTCCACTGAGCATTAAAAGTCATTAGAGTTTTCTTAGAATTAAAAGTATTTCAAATTTCTCACGCTTTATTCCTACTTACATAGTCGATCAAATTAAATAAGCTAACTGAGTCTACCTATTTTATATTGCAAATTAAAAATAATGCAAAATAAAAGTTAAATAGTTAAATGATAAAAAATTAATTAATAATAAATAATTGTTATAAGATTTTATATAATTTTGTGATAATCTAACATGTAATCATATTGTATAACTATATTCTAGATTGTTGAATAAAGCCTTATTTGGTTTATCATTACAATTTATTCAACAATTGTGTTGAATGTCATCAAGGCTACGCATCCATTTGAACGGCTAAGCATTGACTTTAAAGGCCCATTGACATCAACTACAGAAAACAAATATCTCCTTTGTGTCGTTGACGAATATTCTCGCTTTCCGTTCGCCATACCGTGTAAGGATACATCTTCTATATCAGTCATCAATTGCCTGAATCAAATCTTCAGTGTTTTTGGTTACCCAGCCAACGTTCACAGTGACCAAGCAACATGTTTTCAATCCAACGAATTCCGAACGTATCTAAATTCTCGCGGTATTAGCTGCACCCGCAGTTCGTGCTACAACCCACGTGGTAACGGACAGGCCGAACGATTCGTTGGAATAATCTGGAAGACAACCCAACTCGCCCTCAAAACTCACAGGAAAACACTGGCGGAATGGGAATTTGTTCTGCCATTGGTTTTGTCATCTTTGCGCAGCTTACTGTGTACCGCGATAGGGGAGACTCCACATCAACGACTATTTTCTTTCCCAAGGAATTCTTGTAACAAATGTATCGTTCCGAGATGGTTGGGAACAGGTGAAAACGTGCTTTTAAATCAGAATCCAATGTCTAAATCAAATCCGTTGTTTTCGCAGGCTGAAATCTTACAATCAAATGGTAACTACGCTACTATTCGGAAACCTTGCGGGAAAGAGATGAATGTGTCCGTAAGAAGACTGACCAGGTACCCTATTACAAATTCTAACATAGATAACGATATGCTACTGATTGATCGGACATCAGAAGGAGACGGCATGCATTCAAAAACCGACTCGACAATCGTATCACGACAATCATTGAATGGAGCTGATAATATTACACAAGTTGGAATCGGTAACTATCGGAGTGAAGAGAATCAACAAGTCGAACATAATAGACTTCAAGAATTACGGCGTAGTCCTAGGGATAGAAGAACTCCGAAGTACCTAGACGATTATATAATCGGGGAAGACTGTGATAATCTAACATGTAATCATATTGTATAACTATATTCTAGATTGTTGAATAAAGCCTTATTTGGTTTATCATTACAAATTTATATCGAGATGAATTATAAACTGAAATTAAAAATCAAAATCAATTTTGATGAATTAACTAATAGATAAGAAACTATGTATCAGAACAAGGATTATAGGTCATCAGGAGGAACCTGAATTTATCGATCACGGTGGATCGATAAATTCTTACTCGTAAACTATTCTTTGATTTCCGAATATATGGCCGTTTACTAAAACTCATCGACAACATACTTGGTGCTAACTAATTCAGTCTTAGACAGGCTTACTTTATCGAACACTATTGTAGCCACACGTGGTGTGATGAGTCATATCCTTTGTTCCATTTTTGCTCACAACTTACCCTCCTATATACGAAATAAATGCCAATCAATAATTTCTGTACTGTATGCTGACAATTTGGTAATTTTATCGAAAGACTTGACGTCTGCCCAATGTGCGGCATCTGCGTTAGGTACGTACTTTATTGATGATCATCTTAAAAAAGGATTTGTTTTCACGTGGCAAATGCGTACCGGTGCACGCTTTCATGATCACAACAAAATAAAATCAAATATAAGTCATGTGTCGAGAAGGTAGTAACGGAGGAGGTATTTGAATGTGATACAGGAGGGAGCACGGCGGACGTCAAGAGGGAGCTGATTCTATGCGAGGAAAGGGGATGTGACTTGGAAGGATCGGAGACCGTAGTTGTTAGAGTAATTGAGAACGTGGAGTTAGAGGGAATGATTATAACGCAGCAATAGAAAAGTGGAGCAAGTGTCGTCTAAGAAAGGAACATTGATGAACGATGGGGAGTCGACAGCGACGAGACGAAAAGTGACGAAAAGACGGAGTGATGAAGCTATACGAGATACTTTTATTATTAGACTAGAGGACGCGTCGTTAAGACAAAAGTTGTTGGAGCATGGCGTAATTTCACTTGACACGGTTTCCACAACAGCAAGAACAATGGAAATGGCTCAGAGAGATGCATAGCACTACATTACACGTCCAATGGATACTCCAGCGTTTTCGGATTCTATTAATCCGATTCCTAACTTCGTAAAACAGTCAAACGGACAAGACGACTTTGACTGTGCTGCTGTTTCGAAGACTGGAACAATCGAACGTCGGCAAGATGGCAATTCAAAATTTTACTTCTGCGAAAATGCTGATCACGAACGAAGTGTTAATCAAAAGATTTAAATTGTTTTAACTGAGGGAACCGAGGACATTT
Source organism: Pomphorhynchus laevis (assembly GCA_012934845.2). NCBI lineage: Eukaryota > Metazoa > Acanthocephala > Palaeacanthocephala > Echinorhynchida > Pomphorhynchidae > Pomphorhynchus > Pomphorhynchus laevis. The sequence goes on along the minus strand of WNNJ02002207.1, from coordinate 82,133 downwards.
TGCTAGTGTATGCAAATCGTGACAACATCAATGCTCCTTAATACAACAATCAAATCTTGCCGTGTCCTACTCATTAGCAATACATGAATACATCTCAGTGCCTGCCAAGATAGAAATATTACCTCATCAGTACTTATTGACAGTGGAACCGACAATAATCTCATGTCCCCCGTACTAAAGAATTATGTAGACTTCATGTGTTCCGCTCTACTGAAACAATCAACTTGGGTTCAGCTGATAACAAAGCCACTACCATTGGACATTGCTTCGCTAATATCGAGGTAGGAGATAAACTCTATCGAAATCTCAAAATATCGATTCTACCTCGATTGTGTTCACCGTTGGTTCTAGATCAGAACTTTATAAAAAGAAATAAGGCACTATATTTTCTTTAAGCGAATGACGAATCACCAGAATTAACAATATGTGCCCTCAGTTGTCTTAATATTGATCCTCCTCAATTATTCACAAATCTAAGCAACGAAATACATTATGTGTTGTCAAGATGTAGCCGTCCGTCTAAGCAGGATGTCGATTTCATCAATCAAGAAATTGCATGCTTTTTGTCTTTGGATATTATCGAATATTCTAACTCACCCTTGTGCGCTCAAGTTATTGTCACAAAATCAAACAGAAATAAACGTTGAATGGTTATCGACTACGCTTGGACAATATACCGATTTACTTACCCGGATGCTTTCCCAATGCCCAAAATAAATGAATTGATGCAGGAATTATCAAAATATCAAATTTTCTCCAAACTATACTTAGAATGAGCGTACTACAAGTGCCCGTTGCGAGAGCAGGATCGATGGTACACGGCGTTTGAGGCGAATGGGAAGCTATATCAGTATAAAAGAATATTATTTGTATAACGAACTTAGTAGCCGCCTTTCAAAGGATAATGACGAATATTATTTCAGAAAACCACTTGAAATTTGCATATGTGTACATCGATGATATCGTGGTTGCTGGGAAAGATCAACAAGAACATGATTATAATCTTAAAGATTCGGAACTTTATTGGCTGCTTAATAAACTACTTACAAATAAATTTTACAAATGTGTAAGTTCCTTCAAATAGGCCTTAACCGAGTTGTTATTTCAAAACATTGTGATTAATGTTTTGTAAATACTTTAGTAAAAGTATTGGTAATTAAAGTTCTTACAATAAATAACATACAAATTGTGTGTTTAAGCTTGTAATCAGACCGATTGTCTATATTAAAATAAGTCTTGGTTATTGAAACTCTTACAAAATACAGTTCTATACAAGTTTGAAATTCTAAGCTGCTAACAAATAACTATTTACACAAATTACAATCGATTACTACTATTACAACGTTTACAACGATTACATCGATAACAACGATTACTTCAACGGAGTTAAAAAGTCTTGGTTATTAAAATTCTTACAATAAAATACATACAATAATTGTTCAATTATATTTGAACAATCAAAGACGAATCGAGAATCCTGATAATGTGTGCCAAGAAGAAAAATGTATCAAGAGGTAGGCAAGCAAACTCAGGGGATAACGACAACAACAGGAAATTCGAGAGTGTACAAGTGAAATGTTCAACTAGCGGTTGTCAAATTTGGACATCGGTAACACATATTTGTGATTTTGGTGATTATACCGGTGACGGGCCACCATTCTATTGCGGATTTTGTGCGGCGAAGCAAATCAATGTGTTGGTTGAACGTTTAAACCAATTGGAAAAGGTATTGCAGTGTGACGGATTTGGTCAAGTTCCAAATGGATCTATCCCGGTAAACGCAGCTTCTACCGAATGCGTATCAGCTGAATGCAACCTACACAAACGTGCTACCTTGGCTAACATCCCCAAATCACAGTCTGGTAGTAATAACAACCGGGTGGATAACGACGAACCGAACGTATCTGCTGTCCCCTCAGAAATGGCTCGCAACTCGCAAATGCAAATATCGCGACGACGATCTTCAGTAATAACCGCACAACCTCAACATGAATCCATAAAATCCTCAATAATGACGCCAGGTAACATTCAACATGATGTAGGCATGACTAGGTCTGTACTTCTTAGAGGTGTTTCAAAAGCAAATGTGATTAACTCTCAAGACACTCCTTCACTTAATAGCATGGCATCTGCATATGACTCTCGTCAGGTACCTCGAAGAAGGGAAGATTTTCATAACCGTGAACAGTGTTTAATTATTGCAAACGTAAAGGAATCTGTCGCTATAAATAGCCAGGCACGATTAGACGACGACTTGGGACATCTACAATCCATTCTTTCGGTGGTATTGCATGAATGTCAAGACGAAGTTGTTAAGAGCATGAAGATAAAGGCCGCTTTTCGTCTCGGTAAGATAAGTAATGAGTTGAGACCCAGACTGCTCAAAGTAGTGTTCAACTCCGCTGAAATTATTCACATAATCTTTAACGGCGCATATCGTTTGAAAGGGTCGAGTATACGTCTGCTACGCGATCTGAGCATAGCTGATCGATTACGTTTGAAAGAGGCTAAATCAGAGTTAGCATGTCGATTAGAGTTGGGTGAAAAGAATTTGACAATACAAAATTTTCGAGTTGTGCGGAGGCGTCTACATATTCATTGGAAGGGACTGTCAGATGTGATCAATCCTGCAAGCCTTCTTACCACTTTGGCGCCCTCCGCCTAAGACGTGAAATATTCACTGTTTCACCTTGCCTCAATGTCGATCGGTGTATTCGTGAATTTCGAAAATCTCTTCGCGATTTTTCCTTCAAGTTGAGCACAAATAATGGTGGTTTAAAAATCATTTACTCGAATATTCGTAGTCTACTTAATAAGTTAGATGAAATAAAATGTCTCTTTCAAGATATCGTACCAGATGTAGGTATTTTCACAGAATCTTGGCTTAGTTCGTCAATAGCAGACGTAGATATATTCATTGAGGGATACAGCATAAGTAGAAGTGATAGAACAGGGAAAATTGGAGGAGGTGTTATCGCGTATATCTCTAATAGGCTTCAATTCCGAGTAATTGAAACTCTTAGTGATGCTATTAACCATAATGAGGCATTTTGTATTAGGCTATATTGTCAACACCCAATAACGGTATTGACTGTGTATCGTTCTCCAAGATCAAACACAGATAGCATAGCTGCTTTAATGGAGAGAAGTAGTTATTGTGATAGATTTGTTGTACTCGGTGATTTCAACATGCCATCTGTCAATTGGGTTAATTACACTTCCAATGACTCGGATGTCGAGAGTTTGAAGCTACTTGGCTTAATAAACAGCTTGGCTCTTAAGCAACATGTCAGTCAGAGTACAAGATTTTCACAGGATTCACATTCACTTTTGGATTTATGCCTTACTGTACCATATGACATTCTTGATAGATTAAGCTATCTGGACCCAATAGGTCATTCAGATCATGTGGTCATTTCGATTGGTCTGAGCGATGTCTACTCACATAGCGTAAATCCGACGTCGTCTGTAAACCCATTCAGAACTGACTTTGCTCTAGTAAATAAATATCTCGTTGGGGTAAAGTGGTTGGATGCTTTTGATGTTGGCGTCGAATATTCATGGCAGTTTTTCAGGGATACTCTGTACCACCTCCTTAATCGTTTCTCATCTCTTCAAAGTAAACACTGTTTGACATCGATCTCACCGCCTTGGTTTAATAGCGACATAAAACATGCTTTAAAGATGAGACGTAAGGCCTTTAATAACTATCGTAAAGACAGAGCTAATTTCAGCACTTATAAGAAATGGCGAAACCTCGTTACGTCCATGAAGCGAACTGATAGTCGATCTTTCAAAAATCAGCTAAGTATAAACTGTCACCGTGATCCCCGCTCTTTCTTTAGGTATGTGACTGCTAAGCATACGCGCTGTAAACCTATAAATTGTATTCAACGTGACGATGGGAAATTCATAACTGATTCTTTGCAGATATCAAATATGTTTAGAAATCATTTCCATTCTTTGAATCTTGACCATAAGGATGTGACAATGGGTGATCCGTGTACATTTGAATCGCCCGGAGATGACACCAGCGACCTCTTCCGATGTGATGATGTTCTCCAAGAGCTTCGGAAACTTAAATGCAAAGCAGGTGCGGGTCCAGATGGCTTACCGCCAGTATATCTGCGCAACATCGCTGACATAATATGTCATCCGCTTTACAATATTTTCTCTGCGTCTGTTGCTTTTGGCGTTGTTCCTTCTGATTGGCAGAATTCCATCATCTGTCCTATTTATAAGAAAGGGGATAGTTCGTCCATTGACAATTATAGGCCTATTAGTCTCACTTGCGTGTGTTGTCGTGTGCTAGAAAGATTGATTAAGCGACGAATAATAGAATTTCTAAATAGATTTCAAATTTTGAACCCAGCACAGCATGGCTTCCGAAAAGGTTATTCCACGACTACTAATCTTGTACATGCACGTGAAAATTGGTATCACTATTATGATCAAGGCATACCAGTTGATGTCATTTTCTTTGATTTCTCAAAAGCGTTCGACTCAGTTAATCACACGCGTCTTATTGAGAAGTTGGAGCACATTCATCTTGATAAGAGGATCATAAACTGGATTCGTGTATTCCTTTCCAACCGACAAAGTGTCGTACGAGTAAATGAGTCGCTGTCGAGTCCATTTCCAGTGTTGTTAGGTGTTCCACAGGGAAGTGTATTGGGTCCCATCTTATTCAGTCTTTATATCAACGATTTGATACCAAATATCAGTTCATTCAGTTTATTATATGCAGATGATCTTAAAGTTTGGCGACCTATTATTTCCGATCTTGACAAACAGCATTTACAAAGCGACGTCGACGTTATATCCAATTGGTCTATACGAAATCACTTGAGGATCAATTCCGCTAAATGTACATGTATGCGTATATCACGAAGATCATGTGATCATCTTGGAGGTGAGTACCAGTTTGGTTCAATTAGTATCGAAAGAACCAACTCATATAAAGATTTGGGAGTTTGGGTTTGTGCTGACTTATCCACTCGAAAGCATTCAGACTACGTGTGTTGCATCACAAAACGCTTAATAGGACATACTCGTCGAGCTCTGATAGGCATAGATCCGTTATGTTACCATACCTTAGCAAATGCGTTTTTCTTGAGCCATATCTTATACGCATCGCCAGCTTGTTATCCCGAAACTACTTATGAGCGTCGTGCATTAGAGAAAGTGTTCAGATCAACAACTAAATTAGTCTCAGGGCTGCATATTTATGGCTACGCGAAACGCCTCCAGATATTAAATATGCCTTGTCTGCGATATATCCGTGACAAGCAAGATCTCTCTCTTGTTTGGAAAATTCTGCATACTAAAGAGTATCCACTGTCACATCTACTGCAACTGAGAGGTCAACCTTCTCTTCGCGGACACCCCCTGATGCTGAAAACACAAAGGTACATGCATGCAGTTTCCTGCTTTGCCAAACGAGTCGTACGATCTTGGAATTCGCTTCAGAGTGCGACCGTTTTGTCGTCTACTGCTTCAAGTTTTTGCGCCCTACTGGATGATGACCCTTCCTTCTCAAGACAACGGTGGGATTTTCAGTAGTTTATCTGATGAGGGAGGGACAAAACGACTCTTATTCTTTTTATTCTTTTTATTTTGTGAAGCAACTTGTAAAGAGCCTCGGCTCAATTCGTTGTCAATTAATAATAATAGTATGGTCATCCGAAAGTACCGCATGAAATTTAATGAATCGAAGTGCACATGCTTAATCACAACTTAAATATCTCTGCTACCTACTCTGCAACGGAAAAATAAAACCTGATCCTTAACAATTACAACCCCTAATTCAATTGCCCGCTCCAACTACACTAAGATCACTCAAGCGATCACTTGGATTGTTTTCATTTTACAGTTGCTGGATTCCGCATTACTCTGTAAAAATTCTGCCACTTCTGGATGTCAACAAATTTCCATTGAATAATCTTCAACTTGCCAAGGAAATCGAGCATCGAAAACTCTTTCCCTAGCTGGATAATTAATGCCTGGTCCTGCTTTACTTCGAAACTTTATCAGGCTAACCAAATCAGATCATTTAGTGGTGCCTATTGAAATTGTGAGTTCAAACCCGAATTATGCAAGAATCCGTTATCCTAATGGGAAGAAGCAACACTGTCGACATCCGATCTCGCTCCATCACATGATTCGACCAATAAAAAGAGGCTGTTGTGGAAAGTCTTTGTGAGCAAGATCTCGATAACCAGTTTGAAAAACGGAGTGAGAAACTGTTATGATATTGGATAATGTGAACATTACTTTTGTTTGTTATCTTGTTTACTTGTATTTATTTAATTATAGATTACTGAATAAAACCATCATTTGGTATCAAGTCTACAACAATTTATTCAGTAAAATTTCAACTGTCGTCACATGGAAAAGCTTATAACACCCGGCACGTTCAGTCTGGAGCCGGACGCGGTGAACGCTCAAGACGAGCGGAATCATTAACGTCAGAAGTTGTTCAACGTTTTGTCTTTGCAAACGGATATTACATATGAACAGAAGAAATTTATACTCATTAATCTGATATCTTCACGTCTCTACAAGCTTATTAAAGACTGAGCTACATTTGATTCCGCCATCAATACACTTAATGGAAAATTCAAGAAACCAATCAACGTCATTTTTTAGCGATTCCAATTGCATACATTCTGCCAAGAAAAATCGGTATGCATCTCTAAATATGTTCGACAGCTGGAAGATCTCGCCTTACAATGTGATTTTCAAGCAGTGGACGCGGAAATAAATCGCAAAAATCACATCACAAATTCGTTTATTCAAGGGATACATAACTCCTATATTCGAGAAAGGATTATCGAGTTAAACAAAAGTGACCTAGGCGAAATCGTTTCGATAGCAGCATCATTAAAGGCAGCTCAACAACAAGCAGCCTTATGTCTCCTCCGGCGATACGAGTCTAACGACTGTTACTCAAAAAAAATGACGAATCCGAACAATTCGTTGAAAATAATAAACAATTGTTTAAGGCTGCCCTCCGTAACAGTAAATTATGCTTATTCTGCATCAATAACTATCATCCTCGTGCTCAATGTCCAGCACGTGATGTCACATGTATCAGTTGCCTAAAATCTGGGCATTTCGCCAAGGTATGTAGCTCAAAACATAGGATTCCAAAATCAATTTCATCTGCGATCTATTCAATCTCTAAACCTTCTTCAATAGATCGGAAATCACTGGCACGTGTTCGTATTGAGGGTAAGTTAGCCGAGGCTCTTCTAGATACTGGCAGGTGCGATAATTTTATCGATTTAAATCTTGTGGACAGACTGGTACTCCATACAACTCCATGTTACAAAAGAGTATAAATGGCTTCTTCTGCAACTTCGGCAATTATCAAGAGTCAATGCTTGGTTTCAATTGAATACAACCTACAGTTTTTGAACACTTTCGCTTCTCAGTAATTACATCCTTGTGTACCGATGTTATATTGGGTAGGGAATTCATGAAAGATTACGCGTATGTGAAATTTCCCTTTGGTGGAAAACTTCCTGGACTGACGGCCGTAAGCACACTAAGTACGGTGGTAATCAAAACTAATCCAATTACACTTTTTTCAAACCATCCGTATAATCTTTCACTAATCGCCACTAAATCAAGGCGACAAACACCTTCAAGTGCCGTATTTACCCGAAGTGAAATAGATGAACTCCTAAAAGCTGACCTAGCGAAGAAAGTCGTTCTGCTTGTAGATCACAAGTCTTAGTCGTTACAAATCGAAATGGCAAAAGTAGAATGGTAGTGGACTACTCCCGAACAATTAATCGCTTTACAACGCTAGACGCGTATCTACTGCCAAATATCGAGCATCTGATATCAAAGATCGTATTATATTCAGTGTTCTCTACCATCGACTTATCTAATGCTTATCATCAAATTCCATTACTAAAAGAGGACAAGCAATACACTGCCTTCGAAGTAGAGGGACAATTGTATCAATTTCGCAGGATTCCATTCGGATTAACTAATGCAGTTTCAGTATTCCAACGCGTCATGACTAAGATTATCGAAGAGTACAAATTGGAAGGAGTGTTCTCCTATTTGGGCGACATTATTATTTGCGGTCACGATTAAAACGAACATGACATAAGATTCACTAAGTTCGTCAACGTCATCCATAAATTGAATATTAAGCTTGCGGAAGAGAAATCAAATCTCCGAAAAACCAAACTCAACTTCCTCGGGTATACAATTTGTCAAGGTTGTGTGAAGCCCGATACTGATCGTATTCGTCCTCTTATGCCGTATCCTATTCCTGAAAATAACACAACTTTAAGGCGGCTTTTGGGATTACTGGCTTATTATGCCGAATAGATTCCCGCCTTTTCGACGAAAATTCGACCTTTGGTTGATTGTAGCCAATTTCTCTTAGATCAGAGTATCATTCAGAGAATAAACGAACTGGAAATGGAAATTTTTAATTCATTTCTTTGCGCTTACAATCCATACCTTGCATTAACGGTAGAATCCGACGCTTCTTATTCGTCCATTGGCGCTGTTCTCGATCAGGATGATCAGCCAATCGCTTTTTATTCGTGAAGCTTACCTAAATCATCATTACGACAGCCAAGCGTCGAAAAATGGGCTTTTGCAATAGTAGAAGCCTTTAAACATTGGCAACACTTTCTGATGGGCAGAATTTTCGACGTGATTACTGATCAGAGATATGTTGCCTTTATCTTCAATCAAAATTTAGCAAACCGAATCAAAAACGACAAGGTTGCTCGTTGGAGATTAGAGTTGGCGCCGTAAAGTTTGAAATCAAATATGGATCAGGCAAGGCCACCAAAGCAGCTGATGCAATGCCAAAAATTATATGTGCAACTAGCGACTCTACTGGAGAATTGAAATACATACACGAAAGCCTGTGCTATCAGGGAATAGCCAGATTGTTGCATTATGTCCGCTCACATAATTTGCCATATGACAAGAAAGACGTCGTAAATGTCATCACTTCATCCTGTCTCGTATGTGCAGAGTTGAAACCACGCTTTTTTAAACCAGTCCCACACATGTTATCAAGGCAACGCAACCTTTCGAAATATTGAGTATTGATTTTTAAGGCCCACTTCGATCCAGGACCGAGAACCGCTACCTTTTGTGTGTTATTGACGAATTTTCGAGATTTCCTATCACTATTCCGTGTCCGTATTGTTCGTCCTTGTTTGTGATCGACACACTAAATCGTATCTTTAGTATTTTCGGTCATCCATTCAGCATACACAGCGACCAAGGATCATGTTTCTAATCTACTGAATTTGGTCGTTATCTCAACTTTCGGGAAATCAGTTGTAGTCGAAGTACCCCTTACAATCCACGAGGAAATGGACAGATCGAACTTTACGTAGGAATTATCTGGAAAACCATTCAACTCGCTTTACGCACCGCTAAGAAGTCAACCAATGATTGGGAATTTGTTCTGCCGGTTGCCCTATCTGCCTTGAGGACGCTGTTGTGGACTGCTACAGGAGAGACCCCTCATGATCGCCTATTGTTTTCAGGGTAATTCAAAAACGGATCTAAGGTACCCAGTTGGATGACTAGTGGACAAACAATTTTGATGCGTCATGATCCTTATACGAAAAATAATCCACGATGTTCTAAAGCGAAATTATTACAGACCAATGACCATTTTGCCCTAGTTCAAACAGCTAATTGTAAAGAAGTTAACGTGTCCGTCGGAAAGCTAGCTCGATATCCCCAAGATCAAGTTGATAGATCTGCAGATGTTGCGGGAGAAACGCTGGAGGTAAGCGAAGAAAGTCGAGTGGATTCGAATGAAAGTATTCATTCTTCCTTCTATTATAATGAATCAGCTGCTGAGGCGGAACAGTATATTCCCCAAGATAAGTACATTAACGAATCGTCGTTCAACGATCAACAAGTGCCGAATTCAGACAATAACGAGGAACCACTGTTGAAGAGAAACGAACGAAATAAGAAACCTCCCAAGTATTTGGATGATTACAAATGGGGAAGGGGAGAGTGGTATGATATTGAATATTGTGAACATTACTTATATTTGTTACCTTGTTTCCTTGTATTGATTTAATTATAGATTACCTAATAAAACCATCAATTGGTATCAAGTCTACAACAGAAACCAAGTAATTTCAGTGAGAAAGTCATTGACAAGAATGATTGCTCTGGAAATCTTTTGGACCCAGGTCGTTATGTTAATATCTAGCAGGAAGATGCACTTGAATCAGACCTCATATTAATGAGAGTAGAGAGCTCATCGTTCCTATTCTAATGGATTCCTATGAAGATAATGTATTCAAATTCATGCCGGAACGTTCTTTACTGTGTCGAGTTATCGGGAGAAGCTGCTGGCGCTAATACATGGATGGGGGAGAATGTGATGATTGAACATTCATTGAATATATTTTATTGACTAACTTTATTTGTAAATTGTTGAATAAAGCCTGTACCGGTTTATGTTTATAACACTAGTATTAATTTTATGAGAAGTCTGATAAGAGACATTATGTCCTAAATTTCAAATACGGGATGTTAATTCCATAGACGCTGTTTTCGCAAGCCGGAATTCGATGTTGCATTACAGTGCATTTAATCACTCGCTGTAACTGAGGAGCGATCGTATGCAGATGAGCTTTTGCAAGCTGTTCAAACATGATGAAGATAGTGCCCTATCTCGGTTGTCGCAAACAAAACTTTGAATTTTCTACACGAACTCATCTAATCATACTTTGATAACGTCGACTGCTGATGATATATGAAATAATTCTCGGGTTTTCCAGGTGAGTATGATGGAGCATGTTAGTGAAAAATGCATACATCCATCATACATTATTCTGTCTTTCTCTCCAAAAAGGGCATTTCAAATCACGTCTAAGTATGCTTATACGTCTTCAGAAGTTGAAGTCACAAGTGACAACCTTGTTGATTTTAGCTGTAACATCGGGTTTTCCAGCGACTGTTCTACATATACTTGACATATTATCTACTTAAATAATATTAACTTATATATTTGTTAGTATACATAACGAAAATATATAAATTTTATGTGTTCCCGCCAGTAGGTACCTAAAAATTCTGTGTTCCCGTCAGTAGGTATTCAAAATTCTGAGTTAGTTAAGCGGTGCCTCTGTTTAACGCATTATTACATGACAACATTGCGAGCAAAGCTCATAACTTGCATCACATAAAACAAAACAAAATCATTAAGTTGCTAAAATAGCTGGTTTAAATCGTTGTAGCGAACTACACCGCACAATATCCCCATCCAACCGATTCCACTTGCTGATGATTCGCCTATTGAACTGCATTGTCTTTTTTTAATATAAGTTATTATTATATGTACAATTCTAATGGGCACACATCCCCAGCATTTGAAAATCAAAAGTAAAATATTTCAAATTATTTCCGCACTGCTGCTCCCATCTCCTCGTAACGGTATTGCCACACATTTTCTTGTGGGTGCACGGATACAGTATGATGCGGCTCATTCAAGAACGATGCTCAACCTTGATCGTATTCCTGCTATGACTTCTCCATAACTTCTTTTGTGTTTGAGAGAAATCTTTTTCGCTATTGTCTTCAGAAGTATGGAGGTAGTAGGTGCGATTGCTCCGTTAGTTGCGAATATAACTGGTCAGAACGACGGATGCTCGATATCAGTGATCCTTTCCTCGTATTTAGCCTTCTTTCCTTGCTCGTGATATTCGAATGTTGAATGCATTGTCTTTGAATGCATTGTCTTTGAATGAATAATGAATAATCCGTTTGCTACTCAGATATAGTAAATGCCCAGGCAATATTAATAAATATTATTAGCTCGATTTTATTTAAATAATTCTCTGAATTGTAAAATTTTTAATCTTTTGTATTTATCTTATAAATATGAAGTTTGTCTTTTAGATTGGTAAAAACTAGAAACATCTTTGACATCAGTAACATGAATAATTAACAAAATATGACAGACAACATTGATGTTTTTTCACATTCGGCGTCTTCGTCATCTGTACCGCCACAATCCGATAATCCCAGCGTAAACAATAATACTAATCAAAACTCTACGGCCACTGAAAACATTTTATCTGATGTGCAAAATCGAATCTTCTACGCGATGTTTTATCGGTTGGCTCTTTTATATACACGTCTTGTCCCTCGCTACATTATAAGGATTCACGAGTTCGCCATTCTCTGTACAGTAAGTTTAAACTAATTTATATTTGAAACGACTTAGTATCGGTCTTTATATTTTACTCGATTTAAGCATATAGGAGTTATACTATCCATTGGTTTCATTTTAGAATGTATCCATTACCTCTGTTTAATATACTTTCACTACTTAAGTTATTAGAGTTTAATGAGTTATTTTACAGAAAAGCGCTGTGCCTTGTACCGAAGCCAATTATTTAAAGCCGATTAATATAATCGGAATTTGTTTAAAAAAGCAAATATTAATTTATACTTAATTTATCAAAAGGGAAAGTCTTGTTTCCTTTAAACTGAAATTTAACTTTTGTTTTCGAATTGTAAAGAATTACTCATTAAACTACAAATATTTGAATTTATAAGATCGAAGTTAGCATTCATCTAAAGATTTTCACCCGAAATAAAGGCATTTCTTCAGACATACAATAAAAAATTTAAATTATTTTTCTTGAATATTTTTTTTATAAAAATATCATTTTTTGATTTAGATTTTTTCTAATTTTAAATTTGTAATACAGTCAATTTTTATATTTAAATTTGCTATACAAATATTTACAGTAAATAATTTAATTTCCCTCAACGAATTAAATAATGTTCGTGAATGATTCGATTCAAATGCAATAGTGATCTCTTTTGCGAAGAGTAAATTTAGCAGATATTTACTTTTTGATAAATGTCTAATATAGTTGTATACTTATAAATGTAAATATTACAATATTAAGAATTTAAATGAAATAATTTTAATTATATAAATTTAATTAATTAGAACATTTTTAAACACTACAAAAATCAATTTTGATGGTATTGATAGTGCGACGGAAAATATGATAAACATAGATAGGTCAAATATAGTAAAATGGTATTTTTAACTGGAAAAATAAATATATATTTAATAAACAATAATAAATATATTAATTAAATATTTATTTGATATTTATGGTAAAATACTTAACATTCAGATTTTAACAAAATTATTAATCGGTTGCTAATAAATTTTAAAAATCAAATTATACAATTCAATGTCGATCTATTTAATGTATGACTCATTATTATTTGACATATGATACTATTTCTTATTTGATTCTGACACATTTTGATTATGATTAATTGAAATGGTATTTTCAGATAGCATTATCAGAAACTAAATATTTCGTTGCTATCAGAAGCTTGATTTTGCAACGAAATTCCAAATTAGTGATCTTCGTTCAATAATTTATTATTTTTCTTGACAAAGCATGGATAGCAATAATTTAGTTATAATTAAAATATAATTAAGGCAACATTTCCGAAAGGCGGACACAACTAGACAAAAAAAATTATAAAAAACGAAAGACCTTTATTAGACATTTAAAAAACATCTTTCATTTTTTTGCAGCATAGCGTACGTAAAGTTTGAAATTAAAATTTAATTTTTTTCAAAAAAGTTAAAACTTGAATATTTTTCAAGTAAGTGTTCGGATTAGTTAAAGATTATCACACAATGATAGCACATTATGTATCTACACCACATATAGGTTTTAGCTCGATACAACGTATATTACGCTTCAGAGAAAATGTTCAATTTTTTGAACTTAAAAATAATTTTTCCTAAAAAAATCGATATGATAACCCATACTTTTTTTCATCTCACAACATCGACCATCTATCAATTAACATTTACACAAGAACTTATGAATTGATTTATTCAGTATGTTGAAAAAATTTAAATTTAAATTTTTTAAATTAAAACAAAAATAATTAAAATTTTACTATTGCCCTTGTTAGTAGTTTGTTTACTGCAATATTATTATAATACGATTACAAATCATATATCTACATTATTTTCAAGTTTGAGATTGATTAAACGTGTATTACGTTGTAAAACAAATGATATCCTATCATCATTTTTAACTAATTATTTCCAACTTACAATAAATCAACGTATACACAAAAAAATTGGCATCATTACTTTATTATCTTGAATAAAAATAAATTATTTTTAAAAATTTTAAAAATTTTAAAAGCTGGTTTTATTTCTTTAATAATTTGAAAACTGAAATTATAATGTGTTTGAACGATTTTCAAATGGTTTTGAATCTTCACGCATTGATCAGCGGACCGCTATGTTATGACAACGCATGTGTTAAATGGCTCGAAACGATATTTTAAATTGTAATTAAAATATGTAACAGGAAAGAAAAAACAGTTTTTAATAAATATCAGAGATATCACTTAATAATTGGTCAAAAAAATCAACGTTATTATGTCTACACCAATGCCTCCGCGCGAATTCCGCCAATTTTAAACAAGCGTTTAAAATTTTTAAAATTGTTAAAAATAAATTTATTTTTATTCAAGATAATAAAGTAATGATGCCAATTTTTTGTGTATACCTTAATATGTTGTAAGTTGGAAATAATAAGTTAAACATGATGATAGGATATCATACCATAGTGCTTAAAAAGTATTTTGAAGTTCAAAAAATTAAATTTTGTTTTACAACGGAATACATGTTAAATCGATATCAAACTTGAAAATAATGTAGATATATGATTTGTAATCGTATTATAACAATATTGCAGTAAACAAACTACTAACAAGGGCAATAGTAAAATTTTAATTATTTTTGTTTTAATTTAAAAAATTAAAATTAAAATTTTTGCAACATACTGAATAAATCAATTCATAAGTTCTTGTGTAAATGTTAATTGATATATGGTCGATGTTGTGAGATGAAAAAAAGTATGGGTTATCATATCGATTTTTTTTGGAAAAAATATTTTTAAGTTCAAAAAATTGAACATTTTCTCTGAAGCGTAATAGACGTCGTATCGAGCTAAAACTTATATGTGGTGTAGATACATAATGTGCTATCATTGTGTGAACATTTTTAACTAATCCGAACACTTACTTGAAAAATATTCAAATTTTAATTTTTTTTTGAAAAAAATTTAATTTTAATTTCAAACTTTACGTACACTATGCTGCAAAAAAATGAAAGATGTTTTTTAAATGTCTAATGAAGGTCTTTCGTTTTTTATAATTTTTTCTTGCCTAGTTGTGTCCGCCTTTCGGAAATGTTGCCATAATTAATCAGATAAATTAGTATTTATTGATCCTGCTCTAAAATCCTTAATTAATAAACGGACCAACATCAATTATATTTAATTTTATTAGAATTAATTTTTTGTTTGAATATTTTATGCACAAATCTTGAAAATACATGCTACTCACATGTCTAATATGTTATCATATATTCATCACAGTTGCCTGAATTTAAATTCCCTTTATTTTTTAATTGTTGACGAAAAACTTAATGGCTTCGGTTAAAATAACGTAATCTGTTTTGTTCTAAAATAATAAATTATAGATTTAATGATTCAAAGAGATGATAATTTCCCAAAATTGTGATATTTCATATGTAACTGGCACTGTTGTCAAGTTTGATAAACTGGACAGCCTTTTATTTAAGTTTAATAAATATGACGAATAGTATTATTAATTAAAAAATAAATTATATTACGAGTAATGTAAACTTTATAGCACACATCATCTTCCATCTCCTTATTGAAAACTACGGCTGCATTTCAAGTTTACCTATAAATTTGAATTTTTTCTAAAGGGGCTGTTATCGCTTTTCACTTTGATGTACTTGCGTGTGACGATGAATATGCACAATCCGCAGTGTTTAGCTATCATTGGCCCGACAATATCGGAATTTATGGTATATCGAATAAACGTTGTTTATGATCGTCCCGCGCGCGCCCCATATTTTCTTCAGGTTTGCTTTTAATCTAGATTGCTAAATTCTATGTTCCTATTAAAACTATTAGAATCAACTAACCGAACCCAACCAAAACTTAGAATGCACTGTTGGTAATCTAACTAATGTACATTATAATAAAGATAAAAACAAGTCATCTGGCATAATAACCTCGATTATTCTTTACTTTTTCGAAGGATGTAAGTTAAAAGATGTTTTTAGCATTTCAAACGACACTACCGTAAGATACATCATATCAAACGTATATTATAATATCTGGAAATCTGAGCATTTCGAAATATTTATGTATTTAAGCTGTCAGCAATTCATGTAATCTTTAAAATGTATTTGCTTAAAATTTGTATTTTTACTTAATCATTATTAAAATTTATTTAATTTGTGCTATTAAGATCAATTTATTAATTTTAATCATTACGTCGATCATTCGGCTTTCAAATATGTAAGTTTTTCCTGATGACCTCTATTCCTTATTCTGATACATCGTATGTTATTCATTAGTCATTCATAATAATTAACTTTTATTTTAAATTTTAACTTGATATAAATTATATAATATCTTATATAACAGTTATTTATTATTTATAATTATTTATTATTTAATTATTTAAATTTTATTTAGCACTAAATATTATATATATATTTATATATTAAAAATGTATCTATCTAGCTATGAATATTAAGTTAATATCAATAAAAACGATTAGTACTTTATATCGTAAAGATAACATTTAAATTTACAAGAAACATTTTCGCATGAGCCTACATGCGCTCTATATAATATAAAATATAATACATTAAATAATGAAATTTTAGGAATTGCAACAATATGTAATGATATTGGCTTTCTTCAAAATCATTTAAATAATTTAATAGATACATATTTTAAATTAGCAATTCTATAAAACTGTAATTATAGATGTTCAATATCCATAATAACACAAAAGATTATTTATAAAAAATTTTATGGATTGATAATAAATAATATACTTTGTGTTAGAATAATATACCATATAATCAAATTTGATCAGATGAAGTACGTTATTAGCATGTATTTAGCCCCGCTTATATGTGGGGTCGAGGAATAGAATAAACATAGATTAACCTCTAATCCTTATTCTGATACAAAGTCTGTTATTTATTAGACAATTCATAACGATTTAATTTTATTTTAAATTTCAATATTAAATATTAATTTTAAAGTATTATTTCTAGAACTAATTCAGTTTAAATTTATTTCACATTAATTTATTACTTTAATTATAAGTAATTAATTAAATTAAATTAATTTATTATTTAATTTAATTTGCTACCACAAATTTCGCATACAAATTATATGATAAAGATACCGATAGATAACACATTGGTGCTCTAGAAATTAAGTAAGCTGCTCGGTCTTTGATCCAGATCTGTAATCGGGATAGAAAAAGTGCTCCATGATCCATTTACCGGTGGATTAATGTTATCTTGATTAATGCTTTAAATTAAATAAGTAATAAATAATTAGCAGAATGCATTGCATTTATTTTATTTGCACGGTGCCATTCCATAACTTTCTTTCTATTAACCTTCTTTTATTCAAAACATTTTTAATTACAACATTAAATCTTATGCGATCGACTAGTTCCTTATAGATTTTTCTACTATGAAAATCTGACCCATTAAAGCTAAATTTTATTTATACTTCTGCCATCGTTGATTTTCATTTAATTGCTTTTATTGAGTTCTCCAACTAATAATACCTTAATTCGCTCACTTGATCAAATTAAAGTACATCATTTAATATATACCGCATTTAATAACATACCGCATTTGATAACATATCAGTTTCTTTTGATGACCTCTAATCCATATTCCTATACATCGTCTGTTATTTATTAGTCAATTCATAAAAACGTCTTTTATTTTAAATTTCAATTTCAAATTTTTACTTCATATAAATATAAATTATATAAAATCTTAATAATTTAATATTTATCCTTATTTTTAATAGCCAAATCATAAACATTGACTTTTATTTTAAATTTCAATTTAAAAATTAAAATTAAATACATTGTATACATGGTATGGGCAGAGGCCATAATTATTGCAATATATAGGAACGGCAAAGACAACTGTGTAACATAATTGTAGAGTTGGATAATATACATAGACTGAGTCGTATGAAGGAAATTAAGAAAGGATGGTAAGTCGGATGTAGGGAAACGATGATAATTAAGAAATTGTAAGCGCGTGGTTACGCGTTGAGAAATGCTAGGCCAATTAAGAAGCAATATGGCGAGAAATGTGATAGAATTTTCAAAGGTGTAATAAGATACGAGCCGCTGTGTGATTAACGAGTTGAAAAGGGCTTATTATAGATTTGGGTGACTTGACTGGTTTACTAAGAAAATAGTCCAGTTGCGGGAATAGAATGGAGGAAATATTGTCTGCATATGTGCGGATTAGCTATTCTACGAATACGTCGAAGGTCGCATGCAAGAAAATAGCAAGACATCGATTCAGCGCTCGATGAGTATACACTGTAGTTGCATTATTTAGTAAAATCGCCGTAGTCTACGGTAAATGCAGTCGCTAAAATTTAAAATCTAATTTTCTAATCTAAGTTTTTCTAATTACGTATAAATCATCTTATCTGATTTCTTCTATCTTTTCAAAAGAAAATTTGAAAATCATAAATTATATTTTAAAAAGAAAATTATTTCGTGAACGGAAAACATCCCATAATTTTTTCTGCTCATTAGTAATTTACTCATAGAATATCGAGTAAATACCTCTAATGTATGAGAAAGTTTGTGAATTATGTTGTATTAAATCAAACACATTGATTAAGTTAATCAAACAAAATGTTTTGTTGTTGATTATTTGTTTTGTATATCAACGGTCATCTGTTTCTTATTTTAAAATAATGAAATCTTATTTTGTTATACTTTTTTAAATATTTTAAAAAATATTTATTTTACCAAATAGATATTTATCCCCTTATATAGATAAAATCATATATAAATATTTATTATTTATCTTTAATTTTGATTTATATATCGTACAAAATACGTAGACCAAGTTATCTGATTTGATTTGTTATAAGTTATAGATAAGTTATATAAGAAATATATATTATATATATTATATATAATTTAGCAAATACTCATTTATTATTTATAATTATTTTTATTTATATATCGTATAAAATACGTAGACTCAGTTATCTGATCTGATTTATTAAGCATTCAAACTCAAATGTTGGCACCGCATGAATGACATACAGAGTCCTTATCGCGTAATCCAAACTCAAATACGATATTCAGTAAATGGCTTTCCTATTTCTGATGTATGAAATCCTTCTTTAACTGTATTTTACATGTCTAATATCAAGGCTAAATTACTTTCAAAACTAAGCTGTACAGATGTTATCTTTTGAGATTTACATAAGTACGATATTATTATTGCAAATTGTACTAATATTAAGGCTTAGAAACAAACCTTAAGTGTTAACATTCCTTATTAGATAACAGTGAAGCATGGGTCTAAAGCCGAACGATACGGTTGTTACGGAAATATTAGAAGAATTGATAAATACGAGAATTAATAGCACCAGGATCATGAATAATAAGAAAAAGAAAATGGTTATGCTACGCCATCTTATATATCGAAGCATATTAGCCTCAATTTTCCAAGTTCTGAAGGTGATGTTTAATAATTTAAAAATTGTCGTCTAACTGTCACAGAACACAAACAGGTATTTTCCGTTGCAACAAATATGAATTTAACAACGCGAGACATTGCTAATAAAACTGAAATATGAAAACATAATGATTTATATTCATTATAAGATCATTAATTTAAATTATAGACTAATCTTATAGGCTATAAAATCAGAACTATAGAAAATCTTAAGATTAAGGAATTTATATTTTTAAATTTGATAGTGCACATTAAACACATAATCTCCGTTCATTTTCAATTAGATAGCTTTTCTGGAACGAAGAATAAAATATTTCCCTTTATTTAAAATACAATATTTCGATAGCTCCTACTATTATTATCAGGATTAATAAATAATAAAATTAAATATAATTTATTTTTAAACCTGATGATAGCAGAAGCTATCGAAATATTGTATTTTAAATAAAGGGAAATATTTTATTCTTCGTTCCAGTTAAAATCTCGTTTCAGTAAAACCAACCAATTTTTTAATTTATTTACAGTCCATAATATGTAAAGGAAAAACATTTTTATATTTTATTGGTGAATATATCCACATATATTTTGTCTTTCATTTGGGATTTTTATCTTTATGATTTCGTTTTTTAGTTTTCAAGCCAGAACAATTTTGTATGGAGTTTTCTTTTGAATACGGATTTCTACGTTTATCTGATCAGATGAGAAGTCAACTCAATATCCACGTGATTGTTGTCGAAATCGGTACTTTATCGTTATAATTGTTTTCTTACATGTTTAAAATTAGAGGCTTCGGATCCGAAATGCTTTGGTAACCTGTATTGGAGAACGATTTTGCGCGAATTTCTCGGATATCAAGATGTTATGCTTTCAAATATTAAACACTGTCTCGGCGCGAATAAAGGAGGTAATGCTTTTTGTACTTTCTGTATTTTTAATTTTTTATAAGTATAAAGATGATGATGTAAAGTAATCGTAATTTAAAAAATTACGATTTAATTATTTTTTTACGAAAATATTACGAAACATAAAATAGTAAAAACTTAAATTTTGAAAACAATACATATTTCGTATAATTTTTATATTTTACATGATTATTTTATATTTTTAAAACGAATATAGAAGTGGATATTAATGAATATGTATGAATTTAAAAACGAATATTATGCATATAAAAATAGAAATTAAATGGAATGAAAATTTAATGGAATTAAATTAAATTAACGGAATGCACAAACAATGTATTCCAGGAACCATCGAATTTGATTACTATCTGTATTATAAACAAGAATCCGAAAACAGTAAGAATTCGTTATGTGCTAATTGCCTGATGTAGCTTGCGCTTTCAAAGTCATTGCAATACAGTGAATTCCTATCGAGTAATACGCCACAGCGGGATCGCTAATGATAAAAAATATTTTGAAGCTTTTTGCTATTGAGTTTCTTCATGGAACACATTTAAATCATATTAATAATTTTCCGGAAATTCAAATTACCCGTATCTGCTCATTTTTATACAGAATACAATATCATATGTCAACACTTAAAGACGATTTTTCGTTTCTGCTTTAGAATCTGAAAACGTATAGTCTACATCAAAAACACTGTTTTATTTTTTACGGGAGATTATAAGTATTTTGTTCACTGTTTAATTGTTGATTTATTCATCAACTGACGAATCCAATAATAGTTCCTGATATTTATTTCAATAGTTGTGCTTTAATCTGATTCTGAAATCGTATATTGTAGCTGATTTACGTTATTCAAATTGTACAGTATGCATAACTACTCCATCTGCTGGATGTTGCCCCTATATAGGTTAAATTGAATTTACTTTTAGGTATATACTTAACAATCTGAAGCAATACATATGAAAGGAGAACAGTACAGCAGACAGTACATCAGAATTGAGTAGTTGCTCATGGGGTACAGTATATCATACACATGCTGTATAATTAATATCATGTTAAACGATGACATGTCGTGAGTCATGGAATGCGTAACAAATAGAGGATATTGTAGTTGGTTTCAAATGCGAAATCACCTAATTTGAGGTTAAATAGTGTTTACTATTTAAACATTTATTAATTTTAGACTATGTCATTTCGAATTTAAAACCAGCTATGATATCCTGTGCGCATTCTATGACTCACGACATGTCATCGTTTAAGCTGGTATTAATATATAACATGTGCATTATATAGAGTACCCCATGAGCAACTACTCCAATCTGCTGCATCTCTTTTTTCATGCCTTGCCTCAGGATCATTAGAAGTACCGATTCAAATGAGTATCTTATAAATTACTATACATTTTAATATTAATGCAATATTTTTAGAAATTATAAATTATTTATTATTAATTATTAGATTCTTATATGTTTTTATCGTTCAATATCGTATACTGATTTTGAACGGGAAGAAACAAGTATAGGCTACTTTACACATTGTAGATATGGATTCTATTTTTTACGGATTTCAAATGCTTTATTGTTTTCATAGCCTATGTGCGGAACATTGTTACCCGCGAAACGTTTCGGTTTGCTTCCACGTGGATCACTAAACTTTCATTCCTTGCAGCACTCACGGTTATGATTTTATACGTAAGTTAATTTCTTTTCTATATGTAATTAATATATTGATTTTTATAACAATTAATTAAATAAAAATGATAAAATTTTTAGTAAATTTAACCTTAATTAGATTATTTTATCTTAAAATTTTGTATTTACTAATACAATTGTATTTATCTAATGGTATTAGATAAATTGTATTAAATCCAATTGTATTTATTAAATACAATTGTATTTATCTTTGCGAAATTATAGTTGAATTAGAAATTGTTGTTTAGCAATTGTTGGTTAGCAGTGCTATAAAAAATATCCGAATTATCTGGCACTTTGGATAATAATAACAATAATTCAA
Organism: Pomphorhynchus laevis; assembly: GCA_012934845.2. Lineage (NCBI taxonomy): Eukaryota > Metazoa > Acanthocephala > Palaeacanthocephala > Echinorhynchida > Pomphorhynchidae > Pomphorhynchus > Pomphorhynchus laevis. Next base: position 59,552 of record WNNJ02002207.1, on the reverse strand, counting down.
AATTATAAATTTTTAAGTAAATAATAATTTGTTGATTAAAATAAAAATTATTTTATGAATTCTTTAAACTTTAAATTTATATTTCTAAACTTAAAAACATAAATTGATACTTTCAGTATATAGTATTAATTGGGCTATTAATTGTATCTATTTTCTGCTATTATTATAACTCTTCTTTAATATTTAATTTTCTAATTTAATTTATCGTACATAATAAATATGTAATTTGAATGGACCCGATTTATTAATTTCAAATTTTAATGGTCACAATTGTTCGATAGTTTATATGCCATTTTATATAGTTGATATATAAGATTGTTCATATGGCATTCTATAAATAATACGGCATTCAGGAAGAAAATTGCGTTAAACAAAATTCAATTTTTCCTGGTGATAACAGCATTTATTTACAGTTTTATAATAAAATTATCTTTTTCACTCTCTCTTGATTTTAAATAATCCTAATGAGTGAACAATCAATTTATAGTATAGTTATATTTACTCACTTAAATTACAATTACAAATTAAATTACAATAAATTTATTGTGGCCACGAGCAAAAAGAGATTTAATTTTCATTCCGAAGTTTTGTTTATTTAATTTTCATTAATTGTAGACACTATCAATTTCCATCCTTCTTCGATACTGTCACAACCAGATATTTTTCTTTATCGGTACAGTACCTTAATTTCTAAAAATTGATATAATGATTTTGTTAAGTTGAATTGCTTCAAGTTCTGGATATACATGTCATTGTAGTGGGATCGCCAATCGCTCCATTTATAACTGCAATACTTGCATTAATTGGTATAGTTCCGAAGTTTATTTCTTAGCTCATTGAATTCTGATTATACAGGCATTGAAACTATTATGTCAGAATTTTTCAATGATAATTCTACAGCTTTCCTTGTTATTGTACTGGTTTGGATGGCTGACCAATTCTACTCTGTTTGTTGTCGAACAGATATCAGTGTCAAATATTGGGTCAGGTAAGGATATTTTATAACATTTAAATTATAATAATTTTACGATTATTAAATTATAACTTTTATAAATTAAAATTTAAAGTTATTAAATTATATAATTAATTTTAAATTGAAATATATTTTATTAAAATTTAGTATATAAATTTAATATATAGATATAATTTATATTTAAAAAAATTTAAGACAAATATTTATTTAGTTTTAGCAAATATTAAATAAAATTGTTTTTTTAAAAGTAATTTTATAATAATTAATGCTAGAAATAATAATTATTCCTAATAATAACTTATTTATTATTACCTAATTATAATTAGGAAATTATTTTTCATAATTTATTATTAATAATTTTTAAATAATACAATAAATACGAATTGCTATCGAGACATTTAGGGTAAAATAAAATTATTTTTATTGATATTTCGCTGCTGCAATTTTTGATTATTAATTCAAAATTGTTCGCTGATGCGAACAATTTTTTAATAAATATTTTTTTTGCAAAAATAAATATTTTTGCAAAATATTTATTTTGCAAAAATTTATTTATTTCAAAATATTATATTTTTTCAAATAAATATATTTGAAATATCAAATAAAATTTTCCCTTTTCTTTTGATCCAGCTCCAATAATTATTTATCAATAATGGATCAGTATTAACTATTTAAAATAATTTAATTGTCGAAATTACATTATAATTTTCTAAAGATGCTAACAGAGGTCAGCGAAATATCAAATAAAATTTTCCTCCTTTCTTTGATACAATAATTCTTGATTTTAAGTTTTGAAATTTACGTTTTGATTTTGTTATTCTTATCAAGATTTAATTGGATTAAAGAATGAAGGAAATTTTTATTTGATATTGCCCTAACCTCTTCTGTTAGCATCTTCAGAAAATTTCCATCTTCAGTAAATTTAAAATTCAGAAAATTACCATTGTATTTTTTGGTGCTAACAGAGGTTAGCGAAATATTAAATAAAATTATCCCATTTCTTTAAGTTCAGCTCCAATAATTATTTATCAATAATAGATATCATTATCAATAATAGATCATTATCAACTTTATAAAATCGATTAAAATTACTTTGGTGTTGAACTTGACCGACTTCATCTTTATTTAAATAAAATTATAGACACGGGTATTTATTACAAATTGTCTTTACTTTCAAGCTTTTGACTGTTTATTTTCAAAGCAAACTTAAGGAAATTAGTTCGGAGCGTGCATTATTAATTGAGATTTGTTTCCGTGTAATATTAAGATCTACAGTTATAAATTCTTAAGTTTGTTTAAATGATTGGCCTGCCGTAATTATGAGACCAAATTTTGAATATGATCTTATAACAATTTTATCCAAGAAAATTAGTTCGGAGCGTGCATTTAATAATTGAGATTTGTTTCCGTGTAATATTAAGATCTTCAGTTAAAAATCTTAACTTTGTTTAAATGATTGGCTTGCCGTAATTATGAGACCAAATTTTTAATATAACAATAATATATCCAAGTCAAAAACTAATAGTGTCATTTGCAGAAAGATGAATATCAACCTTTAATATATTTTGTTGTAATAAAGTAATGTTTGCGGGCTTAACCATAATAGTCTCGTCCTTTAGTTGCAATTTTTGGATTGTTAGAATCATAAACCCCTGCGTATACTAATGAAATACGTATATACAAGAAGAAAACAGCGTTTTATTCATCCACGGAAGAAAGCACCCCAACTACATGGAAGAAAATTTTCTTTTAGTGCAAACCATGATAATTGCAAGTCCGAGTTAGAAGCTTCATTTTATATTGCTATAATTGTAGCCTCTGTAGCTCAGTGGATAGAGCGCTGGATTTCGAATTCAGTGGTCGCGGGTTCGATTCCCGTCGGAGGTAATGGTGTCTGCAATTTGTGAACCAGTAAACCAATGTTAGTAGCGGAAAAAACCAAAGAAAGATTTTTGAAATTTATATTCATAAACAGCTGGTAAATTTGCGCACATTCTGATCAATGGTGCTGGAGGCTTTATTTTTACTTAAATTTGTCATCTGTTATTTGTTAGATTTATATTTATTCGAGATTGATTCTAATATTAATTACTGTTAAATAATAAATCAGATCAGGTAACTGAGTATGCGTATATTAAATTATTTATAAAGCTTCCTTTAAGATAATAAGGATAATAAAGCTTCTTTTACACTTTGCAGAATGAAATAAATATCCCAGCTTATTCTCCATAAATTGTAATACATTAGATCAATACTAATGTACGAGCTATGAAATAATAAAATAATGATATATGACCTATTAAAGTCATATATCGACATTATATGCTAAAGTCGATATATTATTGGCATTTGTAAAATGAATAAACAATTCTGAAATTCTATATATTTAATATAAAGAATTGTTGGAGCTGGATCAAATCTCTTTAGATATTTCTCTGAAGATGCTAACAGAAGTTAGCGAAATATAAAAAAATCCTATTTTCTTTGTTTCAACTCAAATAATTCTTTATCAATAATGGATCCTTAAAAATAATAAAATAATAAAAATAATAAAGATAATAATATATATTATTAATATATAATAAATATTATAATAATATAATATTTATATAATAATATATAAAAATAATATTGATAAAATAATATTTTACCAATAATGGATCCTTAAAAATAATAAAATAATAAATAATATTTTAATCCTTTAAAATAATAAAGTCAATACATAAGAAAATAATAGCTCACACTTGCCAAAATAAATTACCACAGAACTGAAATATAAAAACCTCAATCTTAAGAAGTTAAGATTTATCAAATGACATTTGACCATTTATTTTCGCTATTTAACTATTTGTCAATGATTAAACTGATGATTAATTACAGGCCAATATGTAGCAAATTTAATAATTTGATATGAGATCTGAATCTGCCCTATTTTAAAAATCACTCCCAGCAAATAAAATATAAAATATTTTTTTTCGATATTAAATTTAATGGAATTAAATAAAACAGTGCCATGTTAGAATCGTTTTGTTTAAATTCGGTTGTAGTAGTTCTCTACTATTATTTAGCGATAATACTAAACTTTATTATTGAAAATGAAACATTATATTTTTCACTTGTATAAAGTCTATTAAAATAGAAAATTTTAACGGGGTATTGTAAAAACAATACCCCGTTATATTGATCTTACAATATTAAGATCAATCCCAGCAAATATTGATAACTACTAATTTATATAAATTATTACCATTCAAGCTACTAAAAGCTACTACATTAAAACTATTATTATATTTAAGTTCAGTTATTATACGTAATTTCTTGGTCATTTAGGTTTTTCTACGCGTACCAATTTTTTTTCTACGCATACTTTATCAGATATAACGGACAGTATTCAGGACTGGCCTTGTTTACGACCTATTGCTTTGTGCTGGTATGTCTATTTTTGACTATTCGTTTGAAGTAATTTTTTTTGTGTTAAGCATTCCATGCTGTATTTTTTAAATCATTACGAATTGCCATCTTTAGTGGCTAATACACAGAATGTAAGGAATGCACAACAGCATGCGGAGATAGCTTCTACAATTATCTCATAAGAAAAACTTTAACTTCCTTTTTGAAATAGTTTCACTTGCTCTGTATAAACTGAAATTTGTAAAACATGTCATTCTATTTTATTATTATCTTTATTTAAAAATGAAGTAATGTATTGTTTACTCAACAATGGTATCAGTTAAAAATTCAAACGTTCATAGCTCATCAGTGATATTCTCGACATAGGATAATCCATCAGTAGAGTTCATATTAGAAGGATGTTAATGTGAACACGCAAACCTCGCATCGATTACTTTTATACAACGTGCAAGGTTTCAAATAATTATGAATTGATAAAATTTTCGATTGCTTTCACAGTTCAAAAGAGTAGTCCTTCTTGAAGCTTTTTACACCTCTACTTTTATCCTATCGAGTTTCTGTAGTTTCGATATTCCTGCATTGCCATAACATCGAAGGTCACCATCTGCTAAACTTGTATTATTAGCTGTAAAACCATTTCTTACTTATTGGGCTATGAGTTATTTGGAAAAGGCAATAGTTCTAGAAACCACCGTATTATTATAGAAGTCGAGTGGTTATTTAATCTAAATTATAATCTTAAAGTTGCCGCTTTGGAAAATTGACATAATTAGATTTTTTGCAACGATTTTTAAATCGAATTCGTCCTGCTTCAGAAAACATCATTTTACTATCTATTGTGATTTTTTTATCTTTTTATTTCGAGCTTGCAGCCTTAATTTGATTTAATTTACTAAATGGTTGTGGATTTTACTGAACATTGTATCTATTGTATAAAATTAATATTTTAGATTATAGATCCTTACTCAGTTAGCTGAATTGATTTGTTTGCACTGAAAATCTATGTTCGGGGTTGAACCTGACAATTTTGGTTGATTTGCGGCTTAGTATGACGTCGGTAGACCTATCCAATTACATTAATTCCTACATGTCCATATTGTTTGAATCTTCCGGATACAAAATTGCACGATGGAATGAAGAAGATGTACGTATAGCAATGCAATATGCTAGTTTTGTTTCGGAGGTACGTTTAAGTTATTTTGGTTAATTACAAATTTTCTATTGAAAAATTTATAAAAGTTTTTATCGACTTGTTTATCAAAATTATGAACAAAATTACATATGCTTATATACATATATAATTTCTACATGTATAGTTAAATGAAAAAGTAAATCAATGGATGCTTAACTGTTTAAATCATGAAGGATTTTCGTGATCTTATCTGTTGGCTTATTTGATCCAGAAGATTATAAATATATATATAGTATATTAAATCAATTGAGTAAATATAATGATTGACGCATATTACGTTGTTATGAATAGTTAACGCATATTACGTCATTAGTAAATATAATGATTGATATCCATATGGCATCATTATGACGTCACTATGATTATTATGGTATAATCTTCCCTCCTATATTACGAATCTTACATTTACTGATCTGGGATATTACAAATGCCTTAAAAAAACTCATCTGTAACTTAAATTATTTAAAAATATTTAAGCTTTGATTTTTTAAAATTCTTACCTTATGTTTAACATTTTTTTATTTTATTTACTGAATTTTAGTGTTACATTAAATTATTTAATGAAAAGATTTAAATAATAAATAATCGGGTCAATCAAGTGATAAGAATTAAAGATGATAAGAACTAAATTGATTAACAATTTTTGAGTGATGCGTGTCCCGAGAAATTGTGTTTGTTATGAACCTTCTTGTATAGAAGATTTCTTCTGTATAATCCCTTATAATGTATATAAGATTTTTTTATGAAAAAATATTTTTCTAATATTTTCTTAAACAATATATTCTTGTATATAAATATTCATTTAATAAAGTTAAAACTTGAAAAGAATAAAAATTTAAATTTAATACTGCCTTAATTTTAATCTGAAACATTAATTTTTTATCTGCAATAATTATATATAAAATCCTATATAATCGACTTTTAGCGGATAGCATCTCTACCACAAACCAGTTAATTAATCCACAAGCTAATTAATAATGCCATTAATTTATTTATTATAAATAATTATTAATTTTTCAATGAAAACATTGAAAAATGTGTTACATTAAATTATTTAATGAAAAGATTTAAATAATAAATAATCGGGTCAATCAAGTGATAAGAATTAAAGATGATAAGAACTAAATTGATTAACAATTTTTGAGTGATGCGTGTCCCGAGAAATTGTGTTGGTTATGAACCTGCTCAATTTTTTACCTTTGGAGCTATGGTAGGTGTTACTTTAATTATGAGTTTTGTGTATTTTTGTTTCTAGATTGTAACTAACATGTTGTCAATGACATCACCTTGTCGTTCTTCTACTGCAAATGCTTTACAAAGATATATTGATAATCTCAAAAGGAACCAAATAGCTGAAATTCATGGACCTGATCTTGTGCAAGCTCATTTACTGCTTTTGAAGGTATTTACTTAAAATTGTGCCATTTAAAAAATTTGTAGTTTATCATAAAAAGTAATTTATATAGTTATACTATATCTATCGCTGCAGTCATAAGGCTTCTCGAATAATACTTTGTTAGTGTCGAAATTAATCTAAGTTGATAAATAAAGTAAGACATTATTTTTGTATTTATTTTATTTAGACGGTAATGAAATATGCAAAAACAATCAGTTAGGCATTTACAATTGTTTCCAACTTATTAACACATGATGGATTAAATGATCGAGCTTTTATAATAAACGCTTAAAATATAATCTTGTCATCTATATAATGCCTTGTTATGTATATAGAGATTATTTTAATATCTTATATAATTTTTAAACAATATAATACTCTTGTATATAACAATTATTATATATAATCTAATATTTTATATAGGGTTCTATATAAACTACAGCCTATAAAGTTGTATATAAACTACAGCTTTGTATATAATAGATTAGTTTAATATCTTATATATTTTTAAATAATATACTCTTGTATATAACATTTTATTTATAATCTAATATTATATATAAGGTAGTATATAAACTACAGCTTATAAGGTTGTATATAAATTACAGCTTATAAATAACATAATTTGTGCTCAAATTATGTCATACAGCTATTTATAATTATTTCATATTTTAATATTTTTTCATTTAACTTTTCTTTAAATTCATTAATATTGCATTTACAAAATAAATATTCTACTATTATAACAAATATCGTACCTGAAAATTTAACATTTTAATTTTATCATTTAGTTCTTTACACATTTCAAAAATGTTTTATAAATTTTTTTGATTAGTTCAGCAAATATGAAATAGTTAACAATTGGTCTTACACTTTCCATGTAATTACTAATAATGATGATGACGCCATTATTTGTTAAAAATACAAAATTTATGATTAAACTACTGCGAGATAACATCTAACGATCTATCAATTATAAGCTGATAGATATGAATTACATTTCTAAAAAATGTTTTATTTGATCCACAGATATGCACGAATAGTGCGCCAAAGTCGTTATAAATGCAACTTATGTTCAATTCTTATAGTGATTTACATTTCAAAAATGTAAGAATATATAATGTAATATATATAATTTAATATTATATATAAGGTTATTATATATAATATATAATTTAATATATAATTTAATATTAAGGTTGTATATAATTACAGCTTATAAATAACCTAATTCGTGCTCAATTCTTTTATTTTCAAATCTTATATGAGTGAATTTTTACGTACAGCATCCTTACCTGCATCAGAATTCTTTAAATATTTATAAATCTAATATAAACTTAAAATTGATGGATAAAATTAAAATTGATGTAAGCTTTAAACTGATGTATTTGTTTATCATGCAAACTATTACTGCAACTGACAATTTCTGAATAAGTGTGAAGTGAATTTACTAATTATGCACTACAAAAAATTTTACTAGCATTTCTTTGTAATAATTTATTAATTTAGTTGCAGTTATATAATAATCTAATAGTAAATCTAATAGATTATAAAATCAATTAAATTTAATAGATTATTTAATATTGAAACAATTTTTCTGGGCGGAGAAAACGGGCGAAACGATAACGGCTGTGGCTATGGTGCCGTTAGTAGTCAGGGTGTAAGGAAACATTCTGTAGATGGTTTTTAACGGTTTTCTGTATGGAATGGAGCCATATAATTTTAATTTAAGAATTGCTTAACCAAAGTAATAAACAATAATGCACATTTTACTTGACGTTTCGGGATTTGTCCCTTCTTCAATTGTAAGAAGTTATAACAAAAGAATTTTTTAACCAGTTCGGGTTAGCAATTCTAAATACAATTCTATAATATGAATTCTTTTACACATATAAAATTATTAATAATTTATTTTTTTATTAATTTATTTAAAATTAGATATTTTTGCCTAAGCTGTATCGAAAATTTAATTATTGAAGCCGGATTACTTTAAATACTTTATTTTAGCAAATAGTTTTAAACCCAATCACTTCGACTCCGGTAAAGCAGTTATCTATTGCGGAATGTATTAAAGTATAAAATTATTAGATATGCTTGTTCTGGTTACTTGCAATTAGGTTTGCAACAATAATGGTTTGGTCCTCTGCTTTCTGGTTCTACTCCCACATCATAAGAAAATTGATACACCAGCTTTTGTTGCACTTATGGATTTTGTTTTTACGGACTTTACTAGGTACCTGCCGTTGTTTTTCTTTAATTTATTATTAAAATTTAAGCACGATAGTTTTTTTTTATTTTATAAAAATAATATAAAAATAATATTAAATTGAAAATAATATTAAAAGTATTCGAAGAATACCCAAATATAATAACTAAATATTGTAAAGACGCACGATATATTTTAATTTATTATTACAGCAATTTCTAATTCTAAAATAGTAAAATTTAATTATTGGTCGTCCCTAAGGATTCAAAGTGCTTATTCAAAGATCTGGTACTATATTCGAGGAGCTGGTACTTATCTAAAATTTTATTTTCAAATTTTATATTTAAAAATAAAATTTCCCCTGTGAAAATGCGTCATTAGCATGCATTTGTCCCCGCTGCTATGTTAGGTCGCAGGAATACGCCCGAAACCTGATAGCATTGCACTTCCTCATGATGATCTTTAATCGTCATTATGATACATCGTCTGTTATTTATTAGTCAATTCAAAAAAAATTGAATTTTATTTTAAATTTCAATTTTAAATTTTAACTTGATATTGTTATAAATTGCATAAAATCTTATATAATTATTTATTATCTTTATTTTCATTTATAAAATTCGTAGTTATCTGATCAGATTAGTCATAAAAGTATTCGTAAATATAAATATTGGTTATTATAAATATTATTCAGTTATATAAATATAACTAAATATTGTACAGAACGCACGATATTTTTTAATTCTTTATTACGAAAACTTTAATGCAAAAATATTAAACAATAGGTCGAACCTATTGAAATGACACAATTTCAATTCACCTAATAGCATTAAAATTATAAATTAATTTATTTATATGCATTAATTGATAAATAAAGTAAAAATTAATTGTTAAGCGAATGTCTGTATTTGTGTCGTAATACATCCATTTGTGAGATTATAGATGTTTATTTATCAGTGGTTTATTTTGCGAAATTGCTTTATGAACATTTGGAAGCTTGTATTTATATGGTGGAAAATCTTTTCTAATCATAATTTTCTATAAATTATTTTACCAAATGTTTTATTTTTTTAAGTAAACAACACGAATTTTATATCGAATTTATTATTTCGAGTCTCACTTTGAAAATATAGTAAAATCGATTGCATTCTTTCTTTAAGCTGATTTTGAAATAAATTAATTAACTTATTAATTGATTAACTTCATAGCATTTTTGAACGATTAACTCCAATTACTCCGAAGGTATTAAATAACAATTCCACAGTTACTAAATACCGACGGTACTAAATGTAGTACAGTCGAAATTGTGTAGCTACAGGTCACACTGATGATACTATCCTATAGTGATGAGTATGCATAGTTAAGTTAGAAACATCCCATTGAGGGCAAAGCGATTTGTAGTAGTATTCCTGGTTAAGCTTAGCTACGAAGGTTGTAAAAGGCATATAGGTTTTAACTTCCCTATTCGTGTTTAATACTCAAATGTGAAGGAATTTCGAATCGCCACCTTGACGCTAATAATTTTATTGCATTAGTCATATGTAATCCCTACAATAGAGATTTGTGTTCATATAATTATAGTTTTCTTCTTTGTATAAAGTTTAAAATTAATATTACCATGCTGCAATAACAATTTTGCGCGTAGGATCTTACGTTTATGATCGTTAAGAAAATATTATATTCTAAATATTTTTAATTAACCTTATATATAGTATATTATAGAACCAGACAAACGAGTACGTTTATTTAATTAAATCAACAAATTTGGCAAACCATTTCGACACTACGCCTTCTTTAGTTATCTTATTATTTTGGCTGCACACTGCATATATAGTACATTTCTGGAAGAATCTATTCAATAAGCGAAACGTAAAATTCTTGAACATTGTGGTGGGCTTTCAGGAAATTTCAATCATTGAAGAAGTTCGAAGGGATGGTCATTCTTATTTAATGATTTATCGCATATTAACTGCTCAATCCAGTATGTTTCTCTTGATTTGCAAAAGCGGTTATTCTCAATCGGACCTTCAATGATTGTTACTTTCATGCAGTGGTCTGGATGATCGACTATGTGAGCTTCTACACCGTCTGAAGTTAGTCGTTTTCTTAATATATTCCTTCGTCGATTGTTTGCGCTTATGTTATACTGAGTGCTTGCTTGTCAAATGTATTGCGCATCACAGTCCAAGCATTCATCCAGGTGAATCACATTTTTAGATTTACATGTGTATGTACCAGAAACATAGTATCAAAGTCCTGTTATGCGGCTGGGGAATTGAGTCACGTCGGACATTTCGGGACAATGTTTACACCGCTTGTCGTTGCAGGACCCGCTCTTTCTATAATATTGTTTCACATTGGTCCCTATAGATTGTTTATGAAACATTAGTCGCAGACAAGACCAATTGCTGAATCTAATCAAGGGTTTCATAACAGCTTCCTTGTAGGTCTTGAGCACGTCATCGATCTCTACTTGTAGTTTTCTTACTAGAAAAGAGTATTGTATGACCACATTGAATTGGTTTTTTACATGATCTCTTTGTTTTATATCAAATAGCTTATCCCTTTCCAGATTACGTATTCTTTTAATCAGTGTTTTTTTCTTACACTGGGAGAAGCAATCCTCGTTTCAAGAATTGGTCTTCTAGCTTTTGCACACAGACTTCATACTCAATTTCACTTGAACATATCTTGTGTATTCGCATTATCTCATTTTGTATGACTAGTCGTTTCGTAGCCGGATTGTGTCCACTGTTTGCATGTACGTACGACTTCAGTCCTCCGAGTTTGTCACAGCATGTGGTTTCCCATGTACCGCGATTTTTGTAAATAGGACATCAAGAAAAGAAATTCGTTGATCATCCGGGCAATCCATTGTAAATCTTCACTCGCAATGCTTGTTCAGCTTAGCCATAAATTCATCCAATTTATCTATTTTGACTTCCATTAGTTGTTGAGCTGCATGATATATCGAATGGCAAATATTCCATCATCTGTGTCGATAGAAGTAAACAAAGACTCGACATCGATTGTCGCTAGAATATTAGATGTAGCATCGTGCTTGTTCATGTTGAAAACTCGGGGAAGTCATCAGTACTTCATATGAATGAAGGTGTTTTCTCTAGCAGTGGATACAACTGATCATGGAGCCATCTGGATAATTTTCTGTTGCCGTGCTAACATTATTTATGATTGGTTTGCCTGGCGGAGTATGTATACCTTTATGTTCCTTCGGCAACATATAAAACCTCCCCGGTTTCGGATTAGTTTGCAATATGTGATTTCTTTGTTCGTCGTCGTGGAAGTAAGTCTCTATTATTGCTTGGACTTGTTGAAAGTTGTCGAGTTGTTGTAGTACTGAGATTGGTTTGTACGCTGAAGAGAGAGCTTAATTTAAATATTGCTTCGTTATATATACTTCAATGATGTGTAGAAAACAGGCAAATACACTTATAATTTGTTTAAACGTTTCGTCCTTTACGGGGACTTCGTTAGTATGCTGTAAATTTAAGTAAGCAAATATTTTAACTAAAAGCAAACATTTCAGTTAAAATCTTCGCTTAAGTAAACTTACAATATACTGACGAAGTCCCTATAAAAAACGAAACGTTTAAATAAATTATAAGTGTCTTTGCCTGTTTTCTACACTTCATTAAAGTATATAATCGTATCCTTATAGATCCAGGCACGCAGCGTGAACTCAATCAACCAATATATGAAGAACTAAATTAAACTCGTGTTAGTTTAATGTTTTACATGATGAAAACATGTAAAACATGTCTTTATCGTGTAAAATATGATATATATATAATTCAAGCGATTTTTCGCAATAACAATATATATATATATATATATATATATATATATATATATATATATATATATATATATATATATATATATATATATATATATATATATATATATATATATATATATATATATATATATATATTTAAGTAAGTGTTCGAATCGAGCATATTCTTCAGTCTGCAAACTCTCGTCACTCCTAGACGGTCATGTGATAGCCGGCAGCCATCGTCAGTAAGATGAACTATCACACGCCGTTTCGGCTGCCTCTGTGACATTGTGAAAATGCATTTCCGACATCTAGCTTAAATTGTTGGTGGCGTTAGCTCTTAAATCCAACAATTTGCAATGCAGACCATCATAAACAACCAGAGGATCAAACTTTCGGATGCTTGACTGTAAGAAACCGAGATTGAGTGGATCAATTCTTTCTATATAATCATAAGAGTTTCGTTTGAATCGGTATTGCTCGAGATTGCGAATAGCAATTCTTTCCGTATATTTAAGTAAGTGTTCGAATCGAGCATATTCTTCAGTCTGCAAACTCTCGTCACTCCTAGACGGTCATGTGATAGCCGGCAGCCATCGTCAGTAAGATGAACTATCACACGCCGTTTCGGCTGCCTCTGTGACATTGTGAAAATGCATTTCCGACATCTAGCTTAAATTGTTGGTGGCGTTAGCTCTTAAATCCAACAATTTGCAATGCAGACCATCATAAACAACCAGAAGATCAAACTTTCGGATGCTTGACTGTAAGAAACCGAGATTGAGTGGATCAATTCTTTCTATATAATCATAAGAGTTTCGTTTGAATCGGTATTGCTCGAGATTGCGAATAGCAATTCTTTTCGTATATTTAAGTAAGTGTTCGAATCGAGCATATTCTTCAGTCTGCAAACTCTCGTCACTCCTAGACGGTCATGTGATAGCGGCAGCCATCGTCAGTAAGATGAACTATCACACGCCGTTTCGGCTGCCTCTGTGACATTGTGAAAATGCATTTCCGACATCTAGCTTAAATTGTTGGTGGCGTTAGCTCTTAAATCCAACAATTGCAATGCAGACCATCATAAACAACCAGAGGATCAAACTTTCGGATGCTTGACTGTAAGAAACCGAGATTGAGTGGATCAATTCTTTCTATATAATCATAAGAGTTTCGTTTGAATAGGTATTGCTCGAGATTGCGAATAGCAATTCTTTCCGTATATTTAAGTAAGTGTTCGAATCGAGCATATTCTTCAGTCTGCAAACTCTCGTCACTCCTAGACGGTCATGTGATAGCCGGCAGCCATCGTCAGTAAGATGAACTATCACACGCCGTTTCGGCTGCCTCTGTGACATTGTGAAAATGCATTTCCGACATCTAGCTTAAATTGTTGGTGGCGTTAGCTCTTAAATCCAACAATTTGCAATGCAGACCATCATAAACAACCAGAGGATCAAACTTTCGGATGCTTGACTGTAAGAAACCGAGATTGAGTGGATCAATTCTTTCTATATAATCATAAGAGTTTCGTTTGAATCGGTATTGCGAAACTCTTATGATTATATAGAAAGAATTGATCCACTCAATCTCGGTTTCTTACAGTCAAGCATCCGAAAGTTTGATCCTCTGGTTGTTTATGATGGTCTGCATTGCAAATTGTTGGATTTAAGAGCTAACGCCACCAACAATTTAAGCTAGATGTCGGAAATGCATTTTCACAATGTCACAGAGGCAGCCGAAACGGCGTGTGATAGTTCATCTTACTGACGATGGCTGCCGGCTATCACATGACCGTCTAGGAGTGACGAGAGTTTGCAGACTGAAGAATATGCTCGATTCGAACACTTACTTAAATATACGGAAAGAATTGCTATTCGCAATCTCGAGCAATACCGATTCAAACGAAACTCTTATGATTATATAGAAAGAATTGATCCACTCAATCTCGGTTTCTTACAGTCAAGCATCCGAAAGTTTGATCCTCTGGTTGTTTATGATGGTCTGCATTGCAAATTGTTGGATTTAAGAGCTAACGCCACCAACAATTTAAGCTAGATGTCGGAAATGCATTTTCACAATGTCACAGAGGCAGCCGAAACGGCGTGTGATAGTTCATCTTACTGACGATGGCTGCCGGCTATCACATGACCGTCTAGGAGTGACGAGAGTTTGCAGACTGAAGAATATGCTCGATTCGAACACTTACTTAAATATACGGAAAGAATTGCTATTCGCAATCTCGAGCAATACCGATTCAAACGAAACTCTTATGATTATATATATATATATATATATATATATATATATATATATATATATATATATATATATATATATATATATATATATATATAGTGAAGGTTGTGTAATTTCCAAATATAACGTACAACAATATATTCAACTAATGAAAAACGAAAAGTTTAAAAACGTATAATTTAAAATGGTTTTCCTTAATCGATAAAATTCTAGCGAACGTCAAGCCATATTTATGTAAATCGATAAATTTCCAGTAAACCATGCGGTTTTATATGCTCTATATACAAGAAAACAGGTTGTTTTACTAAACGAACTTAAGATCAAATTTATAAAATTATTTTTTATATAAATTTATTTAAATTTACACGCATGTTTTGACTATTTTTGATGTTTTTGCTAGTGTAGTTTCTTTTAGAATATCAGTGAATTCTTACTTTTTATTTCTTTGAACTATACGGCTTCAAGTTAAGTGCTTAGATAATAATAATTTATTTACATGCTGTATGCTCTCCGTATACAACTCACTGCGCTGTATTTAAAAATGTGTTAACAGAGCCATATTTAAATACTCAAGTATAAAATTTAGACAATATAATAATTTAAATTTCTATATTAGCATATCACTCTTCATTTTTTACAGTTTCACTTCACTCTGTTTATTTCTTCAATTATAACTCATAATATCCTTGTTTATAATTTAAATTGCAATATTTGTTTAAAATAAAACAACGATTTAAGTTTTTTTATCACTTTATATATTAGTCAATTACTAGGCTAAATAACCGCCTGCAAATTTTGCTTTTTTCTTAACAGCTATTAAATTATAAAAATTTACTTGATCCAAATTACTGCGATTACGTAAAATGAAGTATACGCTTAAAGAATAGCTGGTACGAATATAAGAATGTCGTATTTTTATGAATGGACTATAAATTTGTTGAAAACGCTAGATTAACTATCGCCTTTCCTAATTAAATGACCCCAAATGCCATAACCTTTCCTCACATCGCTTGCCACCCGCTTTATTATCATTATCCTTTATGTCTCCCGTCGTCAAACCAAATCCCTCCAAATCATCAACTGCCAGCCATTCTATCGTGATCTCACCTACTCACGTCAGTCGTCCTCCTTTACGGAAGCGCTTTGCTTCTCGCGATCGTTGCGTCATTGTTACTAATATCACGCCTTCTAACTCCTTATCTCCACAAGCACGTCTGGACCACGATGTTTCCGCCTTCAGATCCATCCTCTCGTCTATTGTTCCTGCGGATAAACCATCCTTTTTCAAGGACATTTCTCCAGTCGCATTCATCCGTCTAAACAAATCTTCTCAATCTAATCCTTCCCAGCCCACTCTCCTAAAAATTGTTTTCAAGCATCGCTCTCACGCGTCTTCTGTCCTCTCTCAACGATTCAAACTCATGTCATCTTCAACCACTCGAATTTTCCCCGATCGCGCCCCTTCCGAAATCGCTCAAATCTCTTCAGCCCGCATCGAAAAACGTCGTCGCGAGGAAAACGGCGAAACTTCACTCGCCATCCGAAACATAGACGGAAATTTTCAAATTGTCCACACCCGTCCAAAAATTCGATGGCGCTCCATCTCTCCTATGTGTCTTCTCCACTAGTCTCTTTCGCCACAGCACACGGTTTCCGCCTCGGTCTCCTCAACACTAGATCTATTCTCAATAAATCCGATCTTATCCTCAACCTATTCACCAAGCAATCCATCGATCTCTTCTGCCTCACCGAATCCTGGCACTCAGATTCCGACGACCTTTCCATTCGTCGTCTGCTCTCTACCGGTTGCTCCCTAGTCGAATCCGCCCGCCCCCTCAGCTCATGCCCTTCGAAATCCTCTAATCATGGCGGCATCGTCGCATTCGCGCGTCACCCAGCGTCTCTTCGCAAAATCAATCCCCCTTTCAGTCCTTGCTCTTTTGAATTGCTCACTTGTCGTTATTCTAACCCGATCACTCTAGATCTCGCCATTGTATACCGTCCTGGTTCATCAGCTCCTACAGCCTTATTTTTTACCGAACTCGCTGACCTCCTTTCTCATTGTTCTTTGTCCTCAATCCCTTCACTCGTTCTAGGCGACTTCAATATCCGCCTAGACCGCCCCTCTTCCACAGATTCCATCCGCTTCATCAACATTCTATCCAACTACAATTACAAACTAATCTCCACTGCCCCCACACATATACTTGGCGGGGCACTCGACATCATCGCTGTCCCCGATCATTTTGCTGCCCACACCTCACTGTCCATCTCTGATCCTGGTCTATCCGATCACTTTCTTATCACCCTTGATCTCGCTCGCAACCACACCCCTCCTCACACACCTACAATCCTACGTCGCCCTTGGAGAAATATTGACCTTTCCCTTCTCCGCTCTGCCTTACTCAAATCGTCTCTATCATTACCCACAATAACATATTCATCTCCTCACGATCTCGCCTTTCTTTTCAACTCTGAACTCACATCCACTCTCGATATTCTCTTGCCCTTCAAGTCTCACCCACACCGTCGCTTGCACCGTGCCCCATGGTTTGACATCCAATGCCTACTCTCAAAGCGTCGACTCCGCCATGCTTTTCGAGTCTATCACCGCTCTCTCAGACGCGATTTCCGCTCGATCACTCCGTCTTTCCGTGATTCCTATCTTGCTCTTCGCCGGTCTCATCTCAACCTACTACGTACCAAATGCAACTTCTTCTGGCAGCATAAAATAATCACTTTATTCAACTCTAAGACTCTCTGGCATACTTTTAACTCAATCCTGGCTCGTTCCTCTACGCCTTGCAACATCAATGCTAATGATTATTCGTCATTTCTCCAGACTAAAGTATCCACGCTGCTCTCTCACACCCCGGTCTCCATCCTATCCCACTCTGCCCAGTCTACTCTCATCCTTCCCGAACTCTTTCATCTTCTCCCTGTATCACCTACAGAAGTATCATCTGTCCTCATGTCCTTGCCCAACAAAACCTCACCTGCCGATCCCCTGCCTACCCACATATTAAAATCTATATGCTCATCGATATCCCCATTTCTCACAACCTTGTTTAACTCGTCCATCCGCAGTCGTATCTTCCCTTCACACTGGAAATCCGCAATCGTTCGTCCCCTCCTTAAGAAACAATCGCTCGACCCCTCCCTTCCTTCTAGCTATCGCCCCATTTCACTACTCCCTACTCTTTCTAAGCTCTTAGAACGCCTCATCTTAATACAAATCAACGCTTATCTCTCCTCATCCAATCTGTACCCTCCTTTCCAATCCGCTTTCCGCTCTAATCACTCGACAGAAATCGCATGCATAAAAGTGTACAACGACTTACTCATTTCTCGAGACAAGGCTCTATATAGTGTTCTCATCTCCCTGGACCTCTCCTCCGCATTCGACATTGTCGACCACTCCGTCCTCCTTTCTCGCCTTCGTTATGATTACGGCTTTTCTTCCTCCTCCGTAGCTTGGTTCGCCTCATATCTATCCGACCGTTCCTTTCGCGTCTGTTCTAATTCATCATCCTCCCCTCCCATCCCTATTTTTTGCGGGGTTCCACAAGGTTCAGTCCTAGGTCCCCTGCTTTTCTCTCTTTTGCTTGGCGATCTCTCTCCATTTATCAAACCTTACTCCTTTAACGTCATGCAATACGCCGATGACATTCTAATCTATGCTCATGCACCCGCACATCGCATACACGATATCGCCATTTCTGCCTCCAACTGTCTCTCTTCTATCTACAAGCGTCTCTCCAATCTCCATCTCGTTCTAAACCCGAAAAGTCCAAAATAATGTGGATCCTTCCCCGTAAACCAAGCATATCTCCTCCCATTGTATCTTTTGCCTCATCGATCATCCCTGTAGTCCACAATCTCACTTTCTTAGGCTTCCATTTCGATGATCACCTTTCCCTTAAACCCTTCGTCCGTGACAAGGTCCGCTCGTCTAACTTAATTCTTCGTGACATCCGCCGTATCCGCCCCCTTATCGACTTCCGTTCTTGTATGTCTCTTCTTTCATCGCTTTTTTCCCTAAAATCGATTACTGCCTTAGCCTTTTCGCCAATTCTCCAAAATCCATCATCCTACCCCTACAACGAATAATCAACACCGCCGTTCGAGTGCTCTTTCGCCTCCGTCGCTTCGACCACACATCCACATATTTTGCCCAACTCTCCTGGCCCACCATCCACATCCGCATCAAACTCCGCCTTCTTCTCATTACTTTTCGTCTCATCGCTGTCGGCTCCCCATCGTTCATCAACCTTCCTTTCTTAGACGATACTCGCCCCACCTCGCTATCGCTTCGTTCCTGTCATACCCTCTTACTCCACGTTCCTAATTACTCCAACAACTACGGTCTCCGATCCTTCCTCGTCGCCGCCTCACTCGCCTGGAATCAACTCCCTCTCGACGTCCGCACGCTCCCTCTTTTATCACATTCAAACACCTCCTCCGTTCACACCTTCTCGACGCCTGATTCACAGTTTTGTTTTTGTTGTGGTCATGTAAGCGTGCGCTGGCACGCATTTGCCACGTTAAAATAAATCTTTTTTTTAACTAAAAAACCGAATGTTATAGTAGCCGAGTGGTTCTTTTGATCGTTATTGTTATTTTTTCTTATCGATTTTGATTGTAATTTACAATTCAAAATATTTTAAATTGAAGAAATACAAGGATAGACTTTTAAACGCATTTTAAAAATTAATATATAATTTAACAAATGAATCCGTAATTAGGGTATTGTTTTTCTAATTTCCGTGAGCGCTTGTTGGAACTCACTGTAAATAAAGTATTACTAAGAATTCTAAAAATCTTAAGTGGTTTACCTGTTTTAAGGCTCCAGGCGTAAAGAACTTAAACTTTTCGAAAACAAGGTTTTTATTTTGCCTGACGAAATTTCGCTATGTATCCATGGATACAGTTCGGTTTTATTCTGCGTTTAAAAATAGGAATCTAACTATTACTCGAGCTGGTAAAGTTCCAAACGAGGAGGCGACGCTTATCCCATGTGATGATTGATGCGCCGTCGGATCTCTTTCCATCGTCTCTGCACAATCCGATTGATTCGAGGCAGGACGGGACGCCAGCTTTTGTCAGAGCCCTCCGAATTAGCGCGTTTAGAGCACTGTGCCGATTATGCCTAGAAATATTCTTCGGTCAGTAGAGTCATTGTGTTCCTGCTTTGTCCGCGAAAGCACCGCATTCACAGATGTTCCGTAGCGAATAAGGTACTCCTAATCTGAGAGCCGAGATGATACCGAAGAATTAATTGTCTAATTTGGTGCATATGGTTGATATGGTCAGGTCTTCTATTAAACAACCAGACTATTTAATCGCAGCAGCGAGTAGGCGGGCTCGATCTTTAGGTTCATCGAAAGAGGACATGAGCTTTTTGAATTTGAACTCAAACCAAGGGCCTGACCAATGTTTTTTATTGTTGTATCCATTGGGCAAGGCAAGGCGAGTTTGGCGCTCCAGTCATCTGATGCGGACTGATAGTAGGGTCCTTGATTCCATAGTAGCGCGAAACGTGTTGAGACAGAATTCCTAATGCAAGCCTAATTGTGCGCGAAACAGATGAGAAAAAAAACTGTGATTGCGAGCTCCTTTACGGAAAGAACACCGAAGCTCCCGTTGAACTGGTAGCGATGCTTGACGTTAGGCTTATTCGGACAGCTTTACGTTGAGGATTGCGGACATTATACGGCAGATATTTTTGTCAAAGGTGATGAGAATTTCGCATTGGAAACACGGGGCGCATCGAAGAAGGAAGTTTACCTATGGGATGGTAAGGTAATGCCGAAGGATAAAGTAGACATCGTGCTTTTTCAATTTATTATTATATGTCGACTTCCAAGGCAGCTGAAGCTCGTAAGAAAGCATCATATCGAATAAAAAAAACAGAAAAAAAACAGAAAAAAACGTAAAAAACATCAAGAGTTCACGAGGTCAAGCTTTAGGCGTTCTTTGAATTGCACAGCAGAAGAGCTGTTGATTACACCAGGTGATAATCTATTCCATCGTTACAGACGCGATCCATCACTGTCATGCAATTTGTTCGATGCTTTGATCGATGCTTCAAACATAGCTCGTGTCCACGTAATATTGAGGATTCACGAAGACAGAACAGCTGCTTACACGGATGGTTAGGCACGCGCAGCGACATTTACACTAGTGTAAGATCTGCAATCAACAGATCGCATTCAATTTATACCCAACGTCTCTAGTCTAACTGGATAAGGAATGGAGCGAGCTGCCGGAACCAAGTGTGTGGCTCTTCTCAAAATGTTGTCGAATTCACTCAATTCTGATTTCAGTTGAGGGTGTGTCGCGTGAAATGCATAAAGCATATGTGATTTGAAGAGACTCGAATATAAAATACGTAAAGCCTTTGGCTCAAGTAGTCTAACGTTTCGATGAAGAAATCCTAAAATTCTACGGCATTTTGCAATAATCGCAGAAGAATGAAGACGAGATTTTAAATTGGAGGAGATAACAACACCTAGATCAGTAAAGTGATTTACTGATTCGATAACTGTTGAGCTGAATTGATAAGAAGGGGAAGGTAATCGGGATTGACCAATTCTCATATGTCGACATTTACTAACATTGATTACTAAGCCGTGTGATTAACACCAACTACTAACTTTATCCAAATCTGATTGTAGTAGTGGAGAGCTAGAACAACCCTGAAATAAAGGGCACCACAGTTTCATGCAGTATCATGAATATATTCGAGCATTATCACTGCGACTTAATTGGATTAATTGACAGCCGAGTTTAAGAAGCTGTTAAGATTATATTTGCCGCAGAGAGGGGCCCAAGTAGATTCGCGGAATGTTGTTTAATGAAAATAACAAATAATATCTTAAATATTAATTCAAACACAATTGAAAATAAAACATCATATTACGATCAAAGAAACTTCTATTTACAATTTTGTTTAGCGTGGAAGGCTTTATCAATGAATCTGAATAATGTAAACCGGTATGTCTTTTCCGTTCAATCTTTAATATAAATTTAACTGCGGTTAATACTTAATACATATTGCATTACAGTTTTTTATGGGTACGTTTGTTCACTTCGGAGACCATATTTTCATATTGTTCTGACCTGAAGGGCCGGACTAATTTATGAAATGTAATAATTATGTGATCAAGCTAGAACATATTTATAAAATATATAATTAATAAGAATATGTATTTAAAAATTGATCAACAATGTTCAAATTCTAGAAATTATAAATGCTCGGCGGGCCGGATTATGCCTATGGCCGCCAGTTGCCTATGTGCATTACAGTATTTGTTTTATGCACTTACGTTTAATATAATTGTTCAAAAGTATTGTTATATAATAATGCTATTTTAATGCTATTTGAATGAATTTTCATTATTGCAAATAAGAATTGGTGAATTTAATCGCTTGTTTGAGAACTGATAAACACTACTTATGTAACTTAAGTAAGAATGTAAGTTGCACACTTACATGGTTACAATAAATTCTCATTAAACCAGTTTTGATTAAAACCAAAACATGAGTAAAAATTTTAGGTTCACAAAATTATTTATTATGTAATTATAAAATTTTAATTTATTGATTTAGCATTATTATTTTTATTTCTTTTTATTTATTTATTATTCTATAATTATATTAAATACTTAGACTCAATTAGCTGAATTAATTTGATCTCTATCATCAATAGCAGCGCATATATTAATATAAATGTTGTGAAATTGCGTTTTAAGATTTTTGGGTTTTTTATGTATTACATAAAAACCTATTCGTACCTCTAAACATTGTGAATCTAAATTTTCTCAACTCTATTGTAACGGTCACATAATAATGTTCCTCCGTATAAAATTTAAGATATTGATATAATAGTATAATGTAGTATAGTTATTGAATAAATTGAATTTATAAGAAATAAAACCATGTTTCATGTTAGTGAAAATAAAATTATGAACACAAGTATTTTTCCAAAATTCCTTTAGTTGCAAGCTTTTGGCTGTTTGTACTTTTCAAGCATACATTGGATTATTAGAATGTAAGAATTTATTAAAGCAAAAAAAACATTGATTAACAATGAATGTTGAATTTATGAAAAGTAAATCTTCACGACTATATGGGCTCTTCTGCAAACCCGTCTACGAGAAGCATTTGTCTTTTGACTGTCGTAATTATTTTTCTTTCCAGATTTGTGATGTTAAAGACAATGATAAAAATAAATAAAACCACATTTAAACAATAAAATTCTATTTCATTTTTTATACAACAAATAATTTACATAAGATTTTAAATTAAACACAAAAACAAAGTAAGTCAAATTCATTTAAAAAAATTAAAATTATTCAAATTTTTTTAATTTTTACATTATAAAACTTTACATATCTTTTAATTAATTAATTTTTCAAATTTTCATCATTATTAAGTTCCTTTTTAATTAATAATAGAAGCCTTTTTAAAAATCTATAACGTTGTTCTTGTGAACGATTATTTGCGTAGAAGTATAGGTCACTCAACACAAACGCGTTGAGTACTACTATACACATACTCAAACTGACATTTAAACGTCTTGCACGCCAAAACAACTTTATACCTTTTTTACTAATTTAAAACATTTTGTCATGCCTGATCTCCAGTGCAGCCTGGATTCGAAGACAGATCCCAGTATTCTTATTTGTCTCTTCAGATTCTCAGGAAAAGCACCAAATAATTTAGTATGACGTCCTGGTTTGCGAAATCTGTAGTGAATGAAATTGCTCTTCGTTGGGTCTAACGACAAACCCAACTTAGACAGGCGTCTAGCAATCCCATTCATCACAGATTTTACTATGTCTTCGAATCTTCTGTCAGACAAGGAACCTCTTTTAAACACCAGCGATATATCGTCCGCATAGATAGTACCACTGGTGTTTCTATCCAAGAGTCCATCCAAGACTCCCCTTGCGGTAATCATATAAAGGATTGGTGATAAAGGGGACCCTTGAGGAAGACCCTTGAATAGCTCCTAAAAAGGACCCTTGTCGTCTTCTAGATAGAAGTTTCTGCTCTCGAAAATTCCCCATAATCGACGCAGAATGTTCAGTGGAACAACATCTCTTCTCAACGTTTCCATTACTGAGTCGAGTGTGATGTTGTCAAAGCCTGCAGACACGTCAAGTGAATACAGCAGTGCCGGTCGTGTATCCTTGGTGAGAAAACCCTGCAATGCCCTGACTGCTTTTACAGTTCCCCTGCCACTACGAAACACTTGATATTTCCGAGTCTGAGGAAACTAAGGAGCCAAACTCCATGTTTTCGTCATCCCCTTCTGGATCTACGTTTTTTAAAGTTGCAAAACGATTTGAGTTTTTTGTACTGTTTTTTATTTTCATTATAGTTTTTGTAATTACTTATTGATATTCGGCTTATATCTGTTTTCAAACATTGTATTTCATTCTCTTTTGATAATAATTTTGTTTTTAGATTTTTATTTTCCGTGGTCACTATTATCACCTTTTTTTTCAGTTCGTTTAGTTGGTCGATCAATATTCTCATTTCGGAGACATGCTAATCACACGACTGTTTTTTGCGGGTTGTAAAACGGTTTGTGCTTATTCACACGCTTTTTTATTCTCACCATCTACCCACTTTAAATATTCTTTAAAATGGGTGCATGTGTGAGAATAACCCTATGTGAATGTGTACAGTTAGCACTTTCGGACCTTTTTTCACATTTTTGTGATTCGTGCTCGTCTACACAGTGCACACAGAGAGGACCATCTTGCAAACACATGTTTGAAAAGTGACCATCACTTTCCAAACACATGTTTGAAAAGTGACCCCATCGCTTACAGCGGTAGCACTGCGGATATCGGAATGTCAAGTCATCCTCATCGAAAATTATCAATTTGATTAGATGACCCAAAATTCCAGGTCGAGAGTCGCGTAGCTTTTGTAAATCACTTACAGCTCCTTTCACAAGAAAAGAGCTGTACGCTTGGTTATAGGATTTACATTTTTTTATTACAGTTATTCCGTACTTTGCTGTCAAATCCTTGACATCCTCTTCCTTTGCGAACGATGGGACATCTTTTAGGATTCTTGTAGCGCGCAGAGAAATGTCAATGACTTTAATCCCTTTTATTTGTTGTAGCTTTATCCGGAATGTTTTTTAATATTTACATTTTAGAATGTTATTCTAACAAAACCATCTTTCAAAATGTACCGCTCAAAGATACTTTCCCATGAGATGTTATCTTTGACGGTACCTATAATATTCTTTTGAAAGGTGGTTTTGCCTTCGTCATTATCCCAAGTTATTTTCAGCGAAAAAGCGTCCTGCCTTATTGGCAGGAGCATCTTTTGCGCTGGAAATTCCTTCTCTACCTATTTTACAAGTATATTAATCGATACAGGTGATTTGCGTTTTTTAATGTCTTGTATTTCACAAGACATGCGATTTTTATGCTATATATAAGGGAAAATAAATAAAAAAACATTTAAAAAGATAGATATGCACAAAAAATAGATAAATATACACACAAAAATATATACAAATAGAAACTATAAGCAAAAAAAAACAAACTTACCCTATCGTCTGAAGCCGACCAATTAAGCTATTAGGCTTTGTCAAGATATATCAACTCTTGATAGGAAATTAGCTCAAATAGATTTCTTTGAGGCGGAGGATATTGCTTGCAAATAATTCACTTGAACACGAAATTGCCCAAATGGAACTGTGGATTATTAATAATATTTTTTTAAATGAGAGAAGATTTATTCGAGAAAAAAAGAAATAAAAATGTTCGTTAAACTAGTAAAGTCATTTAAAACATTCTTACACTGTCAGGCACATTGTCCCGACATATTACTCAACGGAGTGCAGCGGACTTGTAATGATGCTGCTCTTGCTAGCGCTAGTCCCGTTTTGATCCTCAAAATTATGTTTTTAATAGTTAATAATTTATTATAAAGCAATTACAAGTAAATTAGCTACCCGCAAATGGGTCCTGTGTATTGAAATTAGTTAGCAATGTTGAAATTGTCAAGATAGTTAAGTGGGATTTGCAAAAAGGGCGCTATTACACGGTCGGTGAATTGCTGAGCGCGCACCTCGGATACAGCACGAGGAGATCCTCAAAATTATTATTATTAATAATAAATGCTTTATTTAACGAAGCATAACAACTTTGATTATTATAATAACACGAAATATTTATATACGAATGAAATACACGGAAGAAAGTAGCGCAGCTATATGGAGAAACAAATGCATTTATGTTACAGCATCTTTAAGTGCTAACATGGGAATTGCAAGTCCCAGTTAGACTTGTTGTCTGTCATGGGCGTATTGCGTGCTGCAATATACAAGGATTCCTTGTTCAATCGTCTAGATGTGACATTTTCGACGTAGGCATTCTTTGTTTCCTTGAAATTAATCATGTGATCTTTGTTCAAAACGTGGTTGGCAATCGCTCAACTCATATCACCCACTTAAATGCATATTTATGTTGTCTAATCCTTTATTTAATGTATTGTGAAGTCTAACCAAGATACGAAACTTCACAGTTGTTACAGCGAATGCTATATACTTGCATCAGAAAAAAATATTTGAATATTTTACTTTTCATTCGAATATGCAGCTCAGTGTTGGGTTCTTTCTGAGATACACTCCTCTGACATGTATACCATATATTCGTAGTCTGTTGAATAGATGGTTAAAGTATGTCATTATCATTATTAGATTGAATATATGTTGGTCGAGTATCTAAACTTACTGACTGGAAAAATTATCAGCTTCGGAGTTTGCTCACTTGAAATTGGTATATATCCTTCTTTAATGACTACTTCGGATATATTTTCTGTTGTAGTGTCTTTAGCACATTTTTACGTTTTACTATAACTATCTGGATTGTTGATGATATTAAGGCTGGCCGCGATAATAAAGCTTTGACAATTGATATTTTATATTTATGTGATATAAGAGAGATACAATGGGCCGGATGCAATGGTATACACGATTTGCGATAAAGGCTTGTGTGTTTCTATCTCTAATTTGGTATTTGGTTATATTGACATCCAAAAACGAGATGGAGTGAGAAGAATCTTCGACCTAAAGCATCGATTCTTTAAGTAATTAAAACATTTTTTAAAATATCGTTTGTTAATTGAAAATAATACTAGTATAAAATACTATTTAAGTATTAATTAGTACTATTTACTATTAGTATTAGTAATATAATATAATATTTAATATTAAATATATAATATTTAATATATTATATATTATATTAAATTATAATATAATAATGATGGTAATAGATTAGTTGCACATGTAGATAACACAAATACGGGTAAACGAACAAATCAGCTTATTTGTATATATAAGGAAATTGAGTATCATAATGATTAACGAGTTGACCGAATTAATGTAACAGTGTATTCAAATCTAAAAATAAATAACCATTAATATGTTTAGATATGTTATTTATTATCAATATATTATTATCTTCGGCCTGCTTAAACACTGCAAAACATTATACCGCTATATAAAGCTGACATGTGTTCATACCTTTTGAGATATAGGAACAATCAACTAATTTATTAGGTGAAAACAGTAGTTGACTGTTTCATTAGTTAACTATGAATTGCAATGAAGTATCCATATTCACAAATCAGATCAGTTAACTTTTTTATATTTTAAGATTTTTTATAGCTCAGATTTTTATGGCCTGATAAATAGATAAGGCATAATGTATTATAAATTACATAATGTATTATTTGTAAGCTTAGCGTGAAGGTTATAAACTGCCTACGGGCTTAGCGAACCTGGGGCCCGAGCTACCTATATACAGTGTTTTATTTATATTTTGCATGTTTTTTTTCTAGATGCTTGATAATGACATTAGTTTAATGTCGAAAAATTGTATAAATACTATATTTTATTATAAATTAGTTGATAGTTCATCAGGAAGAACTTCAACCCATTTTCCTCAATTCCTACAATGCCTTTTGTCGAATACATGTAAATGACGTTTTTTCGTTAATGTAATATGATTTTTTAACGTAATTTCTTATTCTACCCCAGAGCATATTATTTATTATCCGTAATAATTTTCCACTTTAGAGTTTACATTTATTTTTAATAATACTTTGATTATTTATATATTTGATAATTTTTGGTTTAATTTTATACTATAGTATCCTAATTTATTAATTAAATTATTTAAATGACTTTTCAGGAAACCAATACTATAGCTGGTTATGACAACTTGTATAATTTCATTATATATTATAATATTAATATTATAATATTAATTTCATTAATATTACTTATTTTAATATTACTTATTTTAATAAATGCTAATTCAATGTTCATGTCTAGATAAGCTTATTAATAATTAAACCATGTGAATATATTTGTTTACTTACTGAATAAAAATTATTATTAAACTACCCATATATCTTCAAAAAATCGAAACATATATTTCATATCTTTATGTAGTATAGATTTATTTTTTGCACAGTTATGAAGAAATTCATGTTCTATAAAGCTTAAAAATAAGTCAGCTATAATTGGGCTACTTTTACCTCCCATTGGAACATATTTTATAAATATTATAATATATTATAATATTATAATAGTATTAAATATTATAATATTTATTTGTCTAAATATAGATGTCCCTACTTTTAAATAATTTTGATTTATCAAATATTATTTAAGGATTCTAATAATTCAATTTTATCCATATATTTATATTTACTTGATGGTTTAATTTTTGTTAGATTGGCGTTATAGTTATTGTAACATATATATGTATTTAATTTTTATATAGCTTATTTATATACCTTATTTATCGTTAATATTGGTTCTATTAAGAATGAGGCTGCCTGGATAAATTTGTTCACTTATTGGATAAAAGTCATTAGAGTTAAATACACACATTTATCATCAATAGATAGAAACATATATTTCATATATTTATATAATTTAGATTTATGCTTTACACAGTTATGAACAAATTCATATTCTATAAAGCTTAAAAATAAGTCAGCTATAATTGGGCTACTATTATTTCCCATTGAAATATATTTTATTTGTCCAAATTTATGCTTTTGTTTTCTTTTCTTGCTAATTTCACATGGACACATCTGCTAATTTTGTCGTCCCATATTTAAATATCTTCGACATATTTAAGGTAGACTTTATTTAATAATGAGCTACTAGTTCCCTAAGCTGACGAAATTTATAAATGTTTATTTTAGTAGAAGAACATGTGGTACCAAATATACAACCTTGTTTTAATGAAAATCTCTTTTATTGATTTAAAATTATAGATTGCAATTCCATAGATGGAATATACAATTAACATCATTTAAAACATTTTCCGCATGATGAAACATGATGTTTGTTAAGAATCAACATATTCTTTATGATATTTTTTAGTCTGCGTCATGTATAATTTTTTATTGTCTTGGTGAAATTCTCTTACAAATATTTCAGATATAATTCTGTTTATTTTCGTTTTGACTTTATTTAAAATGGATCCGATAGATATCGCCCAAGAATCCAGTTTTATTTCTGAAAATGAGAAACGACATTATCTTTCAATAATCCGGACATTTAAAGCATACAGGTGAGGTAATACAGTTTTTAGATAGCTACCCTATCCTGTTGTGCTTTTTTAATATAGTGAGATTACTCAACGCATACTAGACAGTCGAAAACAATCACTTTCTAAAGTATCTGAAGACGATCTCGTACTCTTAAAAAATTATGAACAGCATATTTCCAAGCTTAGAAAACTTGTCAACCTAAATCAAGCTTTCCTAGACGAAGTCATTGAATCATCAGATCAAATATTTACTAATGTTCACTCGAGCTTTTATAACCATAATAAAGTACGTATGCATTTTAAAGTTTTATGAGAGCATATGTTTTTGACGTGTAAAATTTAAATTCTGATATTATCATTCCTACATAATCATTACTTTCGATAATGACTAAATTACCTGAATGCTTGCAAAGTTTTTATAATTCGAACCGTTTCAGCTTAGCGTATTTATAAGGATTATTTCTCGAAAAATTTTATTCTCTATAAAAGCCCAAACACGTTGTCTAGTTTCATAAATTGACTAGACAAATTTTATGATTAAAATACGATTTAAGTGCACGAAATTATATTGCAATCTTCATATTAAACAATTATTTGTTTAATCCAAAGATTGGGCTGGACTGAAAACATCAATGACTGACTAACATTTCATTGTTATTCATAATTTCGACTATAATAAAGCAAATTTCCCAATGAAAAAACAATTAACATGTTCATGATATATAACCATGTCGCCAATATATTCAATCAACCATATACTTTTTGACATTATATTATATTTCATGTTATTTACTATTCATTAAATTTATTTACGTAAGATTTCAAGCAAATATCCTCAATCGATTTCTCGCATTTCTCCTTTTGCTATTTGAATGCCTTAAGTGGAAATTGTGGCAACAAGAAAGTGTAGATCCTCTTTTACGTGCTGATTGAATGAGATCCAGTTTTGCTTAGCCTTCAATGTATATTACCTTGATTCAGCTGTACTGTTTTGTAATTTGCAAACGTTTAAATATTGA
The DNA here is from genome assembly GCA_012934845.2 of Pomphorhynchus laevis. NCBI lineage: Eukaryota > Metazoa > Acanthocephala > Palaeacanthocephala > Echinorhynchida > Pomphorhynchidae > Pomphorhynchus > Pomphorhynchus laevis. Next base: position 28,688 of record WNNJ02002207.1, on the reverse strand, counting down.
AAGTACGTGAACATTTAAGGTGTTCACTTAGCTGTCGGGTTGTTGTTGATCTACGAATCAGGTTATTTCAGTCGAGCTCATTTCCGGATTACTCGAGATTCGGATAGTGTTTATTTTTTAATCAGATCAGATAACTGAGTAAATTTAAAAAATGTTAAATCAAAATTTAATAATTAAATAGTAAATAATTATAAATAATAATTAATTTTTATAAGATTTTGTATAATTTATATCAAGTTAAAATAAATTATTGAAATTTAAAAAAAGTCAATTTTTATGAATTGATTAATAAATAATATACGATATTTTTTAATAAGGATTAGTGCTCATCAGGATGCACTACTATGCTATCAGGTTGCGGCCCATATTCCTCGACCCAACATAGCAGCGGGGCCAAATACATGCTAATGGTGTATTTTCTCTGATGAAATTTGATTATCTAGTGTACCTTATTTTAACACAAAGTGTATTATTTATTGCCAATCCATAAAATTTGTTCGCTTAAGATTTTAAATTTATTTTTAATATCATTAGATTTATTTTTTATAAATCTTTAAATTTATGTTTAATATTAATACACTGTATTTTGATTAAATAGGCAGTCTACCATCTGAGTAATACGATTTTTATATAAAGTGCTACCACTATCAATTTTCTTTGAAGCTTAGTTATATTTTATTTTTTACTTTGTAATCTGGTTTTTATAATTTTACGAATAGCCTATCTTTATAATCTATTTTTTATATAATTTTACGATTTGCATATTACTTTTATGGTCAAGATATCAAGCTTCCTTTTTTTGCTTCTCTATTTTAGTCGGATAAGCTAAATGCGTTGTCTTCAAATGTTGATTCAGCAAATTACGACAAGCTCAAAACAACACTCAAGCAAATTGTGCGGGATTGGAGTATTGTTGGATCCGAAGAACGTTCACAATGCTACCAGCCAATCATAAACGCGATAAACTCTTATTTTACGGGTGTACAGAGAAGTGATATTTGCGTACTTGTTCCGGGTGCTGGACTAGGACGATTGGCGTTTGATCTGGCCGTTGATGGCTACATTTGCCAAGGAAATGAAGTAAGCCTCTTCATGTTGTTTACTTCAAACTATCTCATAAATAGGTAGTAGCAAATGCTAAGCTGTTACCAACGTTATTATAATCACTGAATTGTATTCTATCTATCTGAAGGGGAATTGAAGCAAACACTATGTGTATATACCCTTGGATTACCAACTTTTCTAACAACCTAACTTACGACGATCAATGTAGCTCAGTATATATACCCGATATCAATACATATTCGTTTGACAGTCTTAAATTTACAATGGTTGCCGGTAATTTTCTTCAAGTCTATCGTTCAAAAGGTAGTATAATAATATTGTTTTTTAAGATATTTCCATAATGACTTTTAATTTTTTTTCTTATCAAAAACATTGGAAATCGAACAAAATAATAAATTCTGTCGTTATGTGTTCTGACATATATCTACAAGATATCTGCATTATCATGATGTAATGATATCTTTACATAACATGGATTAGTAATTTGTCAACTAGCATCTGTCCATATCAAGGATAAGCAACCGCTGGTTCGCGAGCCCTGCTCCTGTGATATTTCATTTAGCAATATTTTACTGTTAAATGAAGCGTTTCGTAAAATGCTATATTTTATGAATGGGGTCCAGCGAGGAATGCTGTACTACGGCAGCTCGGGAAAAATTTGCATCCATGTTTAAATAGAAAGCTATAAGCTTTTCAAAGTTTTCGTTGAGTAAATATCGTTCCCATTTGCCGGATACGTATATCAAACGTTGAAGATTTATTAATCAGATCAGCTACCTGAGTCCGTATTTTATATTATTTAAAAATTAAAAACAAAGACATTTTATATTATAAATTGACTGTTCACATATTGGTTTGTATTATTTATTAGTGGAGAGAGTGAAATAGAAATTTTTTATTTTAAATATCGAATTTTTGATAGCCAACTGATATCATCACCAGTATAAAATTGTACAATTTTATACTGGTGATGATATCAGTTGGCTATCGAAAATTCGATATTTAAAATAAAAAATTTCTATTTCACTCTCTCCACTAATAAATAATAAAAGACATTTTATCTTGGAATTAATTTTTTTTCTCATTAAAACGTTAATACTTCAAATGGCGAAGTATATAACGATAAAAGTTGTAGCAAATATTATTTATCTAATGCTTATTTCCTTTGTGCTAATGCTTATTTAAATTTCAATTTTTTATATTAACTTGATATAAGTTTATTAAAGTTTTGTAACAATTATTATTTATCATCTAATTATAAAATTTTTATTTATTGATTTAGCATTATTATTTTTTATTTATTATTTTATAATTATATTAAATACTTATAATTAGTTAGCTGAATTGATTTATGATGTAAAAGTGCTGATTTGCTTCACAAAGAGAAGCACTTTGTGTTTAAAGTAAATCGAACTAATCGCATCAGCCAACTGATTCTACCTATTTAATATTAAAAATAAAAAATATTAAAAATAAATATAAAAAATTATGAATCATAAATAATTATATAAGTTTTATATAATTTATATTTATATAAAGTTAAAATCAAAAATAAAAATCAATTTTTATGAATGGACTAATAAATAATATACAATGTATCCGAACGAGGATTATAGGTCATCAGGAGGAACTGACGACATGCATTTCATCTTATTCGAAAATGAATTAACTTCTTTGTTGTTATCATATACAATATTATTGCCGATAAAAGTAAATTTAAGATTTTTTTGTTTCTACACGCATTTTATGAACAAATATTGGTTGACACGCTAAAGAATATCGTAAATTTAAATAGCCAGGAACAATCAGGTAAATTTCGTAAATTTAAATAGCCATGAACAATCAGGTACAGTTAAACGACAAAAAATTATTATATTGCGCAAGTAACCACTAGCATCTTCAATCATTAACTTGATTGTTCCTTGCTATTTAAATTTAAAATATAGATCAGGATGAATATATTTCAAAGAATTTCCTGTTGAAAATTTGCCTCACTGGGCACACACGTGAGTAAAGCTACCGAACCCTAGTCTATATTATTCACAAACGTTCATTTTCGCGTGCTCTCTTAGAATTGGTGATTGGGTAAATTCAAAATTATGATCGTAATTATCTCTATGGAATTAATATGCATTATCCGTCACCCAATACATCGATTCGTAGATATCTGTAAAGACTTATGATTGTAATGTTGTATTGTGAATAGTTTATGTTTATACTCGTGATATTAATGCTCTTATGTGGCGCAACGTTTGCTATCTTTGGATAACACAGAAGTGGTCTGAAATAATTGTTTCTTGTTTCAAATGATTAGCTAGTTATTTGCTTTGCAAGGCCCATTTTACCTTTCTTTTATATATATTATAGAATATATATAGAATATATTGATAATAATATATAGATATATAGAATATATATTCTCTATATATTATATATATTATATTTATATAAATAACAGGTTTTATTTAAGATGCATAAATTTCAACCTTACAGTTTCTCCAAATTATCTAACAAAAAATCGGTATTGCTTGGCTCACCGATGTTCTTCATGATATTACTATAAAGCCATGTGGCACATCAACCATTAGTTTGCATGGCCGATATTATTCTTTATAATCTAATTTTCTAATGTTGTCGAATTGGAAACGGACGATAATAACGGTTTGGTTCAGCTAATTCGTCTCTTTAATTGCCACTCTATCAGTGCCATGTATATCATATTTAGCGTTAGATTTTCGATTTTTCAATCGAATATGTAAATAATTGCCTATGTTTTAACTTTGCTAGATCAATATACATTTTTGTATTCTGGCTTAGTTATTGATTTATTAAGTTATTGATTGCTACAATTGACTGACAACATTTAATACAGAATTGTAGACAATTTCGACATTCTGTTCCAGTTAATAAAGAGTTGAATTTAGATTTAAATAAAGTATACTTTGATTTGTTGTATATTCAATAAAATAATTACTAGATGATACCTGAAGCTTTGATATGATTTTATTAAATTTACCATCGTCATTAAATGAAAAATACAGTGTGATATGTGATGACATAATTAATTATAAATGATGAATTTTTGATAAATTGAAGAATAGGAAGAGCTTATATTGGTCACTAATACAATTTTGACATTGCGTGCGTTCAATTACCGCCCGGGGAAATGATTGTGTGAATAAACAATAATTTTCGGATTGGTATATAAATATTGTTAGTAGGTGATCATAATTCACACTACAGCGGTGCTAACATTGTTTCAACTTCATCAAAAAGTTGTTTCAACTTTTTACTCACTACAGAAAAAGTATTAAAACTGCATGCTTTATCAACATTCGGGAAACTTTGCCCGCCGCACGCGCAGTTTATCACAGACGCATAGCTCCCTAAAAAGATGTTTTTTTAACCTTAACTTATTAATTACTACTGCATATATCATCAATGTGGCCCAGTAAACTGTGACACAGTTTGTCTTATTGTCTGCTGAAAATAATGAAATACTGAAATACTGAGTTATATTTTCAAATTTTATTTATAGCTTTTAAATATGTATAGTTTTTAAAATGATTCAATTTCTTAGTATTTTAGTATATTCTGGTTATGATGTAATAATTAAATTAAAATATAGCTTCTTTTTTATTCCTGCAAGAGAAGCACATCTGCCGGTATGAGACTGAAATACTGTATCAGGTTCTTAACAGAACCTATATTCCAACTCATTAGGCAGATGTCTTCAAGCGAAGAATACTCAATTCTTCGTTTTTTTTTTCTTGCATTCGAAGCTTTGTGCCAGGAACTGCCCCTCCGACTCGACGCCACCTGAAGTGATTCAGGTAACGTCAGCATCTTTATAGCAGTCCCCGGCGCTTTAATCGAAAGACCCTCAGAATCAGTCGATACTACTGAACAATAGTCCATATTATTGTCCTCATTCTGAGGGCCTTGTATTTGTGACAAATCGTTAAAACGATTAAAAGTAGTCACCGAAATCGATGACTTGTCTTTCTCCTGTTTCAACGATCTGTATTTGTGTAATGTTGTTGCGTTCAACTCCGATTTGAATTTCTTCAAATCGGATTCGTGGATTACAGCATCTTTTTTTAATTTTGCATTTTCCTGCCTTAAGGCAGCCATTTCTTTTTCAAGAGTAAGTACTCTCTCGATCAGCATCGCTGCTTGTCCAGCGTGTTGATCCAGAGAGTGACTTTTGGCTGCCCTAAGGTAGGACTGAGCTTCCTCACAAGCCTTCTTGTTCTCACCGTTTACCCAGGCCAAGTAAGACTTGAACTCTGGACAAACGTGTGAGTACGCCTTGTGAGGTTGCCTACAGTTTACACATGTCGGCCTATTTTTATTTCCACATGCTTGTGTTTCGTGTTCTTCTCCGCAGTGGACGCAACGCGGTGACACTGCTCGACACATGTTCAAAAAATGTCCCCAACGCTGACATCTATAACACTGCGGATACCGAAAGGCAGCATCGTCTTCGTCGAATATCTTTACAGATATTCGATGTCCGCAGATGCTGCCTCCATCTTCTTTCAATTTTTTCAAACTACATATAGTTCCCTTCAAAAGAAAGGAACTATATTATTGATTGTATGATTTGCATGTTTTCAGAATCCTTACATCATATTGATGAAAGAATTCTTCAACATCTTTCTCCGCAAATGACGGCACATCCCTAAGGATGGCCGTCACTTGTGGAGAAATGTCGATAATTTCTATACCCTCTTCTCCAACTAAAGCCGCTTTGAATTTATCTTTCAAAGCTAAGCTTTTGAAGGAGATTCGGTAGAAATTATCTCTTTTGAAAAACCGTTCGAAGATTTCTCCTCGAACAGTTTTTCTTATTTCCCTCTCTATCTCTCTTATTTTTTGTTTAGATTGTGGTTTTCTTTACATGTTACTTTAATTGCAAAAGAGTCTTGCTTTATAGGCAAGAGCCTCTTTTGCACTGAAGATTCTTTTTCTATATTTTTTAAATTTTCCTCCAGCTGGGAAGAAGATTTTCTCTTCCCAACTGGCTTAAGGCAATTAGTTCCTTCCAACTATACTTATGTACTTATATATATGAATAAATAAATAGAAACAAAAAACAAAAAGCAAATACAACAAACAAAAAAAATAAATAAATAAAAAAAAATAAAATATAAAAAATTAATAAACTAAACTATATCAAAAGCAAAAACTCACCTTTCAGCTATTAATATAGGTCTTGATTCCGAAAACTTGGAAACCAATATAGCTCTTGATTCCGAAAACTTGTACACAAATATAGCACTTGATTCCGAAAACTTGAACACCAATATAGCTCTTGATTCCGAAAACTTGAACAACACTTCCGAAAAAAACTGAAACAGAACCACGATTGAAACCATTAAATAATACTGTTGAGTTTGAGAATGAAAATACTTGCAGAGAGAATGATGCGCGTGCCGATGTTGCCTGCAACGGTTTTTTTCAATCACGGTTTGAGCGAACGTTTATCGACGTCATGGTATTTAATCATCTTACTCCATCGTGTTCAAAATCTGCCAAAGCAGCATTTCAATACCATGAATCCCGAAAGCGCACCAAATACGGAGAAAGAATAACCGCAGTAGAAAGGGGAATTTTTTACCCTTTTATTTTTTTTACGGCAAGCGACCAGATGGCGGTATTATCGTCGCTTGAAAAACGGATTTTGCATCACCTGGGACTTAACGTGTCCAAATACCTTGGCTCAAAGCAACCAACACTTGGCGATTCATGGGTCTGGACTTGTCGCAAAGGAGGCAGAAACCCAAAAATGTGGATTTAGACCCTCGATAACACATGTTTACCCCGATAGTTATCGAGATACTAGGAGTGGTGGGCCCCGATTCTCTTGACTTTCTACAAGAACTCGGTCAGCCTTTGGTTAGACGAACCAGGGATGTACGCGCATTTTCCTTTCTAATGTAGAGGATAAGCGCCGCAATCCAGCGGGACAACGCTGCCTGCTTGCGGGAGTGCGTGGACGATCCTAAGATACACAATTCATAAAAATTAATCAATGCAGAAACAAATATTAAAACTGAAATTGCTGAATACTTAAGAATCCATTAAGATCAACTATGTAATATAAATTATCGAGTTACTAATTATCAAACAAGGACTTATAATCATCAAGTAATTCATACTACTGAAGCAAGTAATTTCTCGGATAGTGCATATCATTACCAAAAGAAAAGTGATATACAACAAAACTTTAATATAAGTTATATTGCTATTCTCAGTAGAATACTAGAATCAACCGTAAAAATTCCCAAGAAGGATTAAATCACGATGTTGATAGATTGCGTGACATTTTTTCTCAGCTTTTGCAAAAAGGTGATGAGAAGATTGCAGGTTGAGCATACGCAAGGTGCTTAGATTATGTAAGAAATTACCTGATCAGCCTCGACTAATGAAGGTCGTAATGATCTTTCTTGATCATGTTAATACCTTACTAAAGCGCGGATGTCGATTGAAAGGAATCAATACACGTATTTTTCGCGATCTCGCATTAGAGAACCGTATGAAGCTTAAGAAATCAAATGAAGAATTGAAAAGTCTTTTAGCTAGTGATGAAGTTAATCTTTGTGTTCGAAATTTTCGCGTTGTGAAATGGCGACCGACAGTTCGATGGGCTACGATGAAACATCTATGAGCGAAACTAACAACGAATTTTTACAATGTGGTCGGATTGTGGATCTCCCGATAGTTTCTTCTTCAAACAGTAGTAGTCGAGAAATTTGTCCTCAGTTACGATGTCTGGTTTTATTATTATGTCAATGGTTACCTTTGCTGCAGCAACTCTTCCTCTGATGGAAAAATTAAAACATGATTTTCCAAATATCCAGCAAAAATGGTATGCAGATGATGTGTCTTGCGTAGGAACAGCGAATGATCTTGCGGGATATTTGGAGAGGATGCAAACACTTGGACCTCAATATGGCTTCTTTGTCAATGCTAGGAAATGTAAAATATTTGTTCCCTCCGAAAATAGTGAAACAAAATCATTGTTTAATGCCTTGGATGTGTCAGTGACCAACACGGGCGTTGAAGTCCTGGGATGTACTATTGGATCGGCCGAATATGAAAAATCATGGCTGGATGACAAAATAGAGAATTGGATGATGATCCAACGACTAGCAGGAATCGCGAAAATCGATCCGCAGCTCGCATATTCCGCCTACATGGTGTCACTCCAACACAAATGGACTCACATTTTTAGGGCATGTCGCTTCGAAGGTAAGGGCGTGGAAAAATTGGAACAGAAAATAAAAGAGTGCCTTCTACCAAATCTCACCGGTCAGCAACTTATATCAGATCAAATGAGACGGATTATTGCTTTGCCGACAAGCAGGGGTGGAATGAGCATTACGGATCCTTCAGATTTTGTCTTGCGTGAGTGGCAGTGGTCGGAGGCTATGTGTAATCCACTTGAAAGTGGTTTAACGGGAGTTGAACTAAACAAAGCTCAGACTATAGTAGCAGCGGAAATTAGAAGAATAAAGAAGCATATTTCAAACTCCTTGTTTTCCGAAATTGTGGATGGGAGCGACAAATTTTTTCGTAATTCGTTAATGCACGCGACCATAAAAGGCTCTTCTACTTGGCTTTCTGCCAGGGTTAACGATGATCGGTTATACAGACTACGTCGCGAGGAGTTTTATGATGGTTTGTCAACAAGATACGGATGGCCACTTGTCAACGCGTTACTGACATGCGTGTGGGGAGGATAATTCTGTTACTCACACTCTCTCTTGTCGTCTATCTGGCAAAAAATAATCAGACACAATGCGATTCGTGATCTCCTGCGAAACTTGTTATCAGGTGCAAGTCAAAATATCGTAACCGAGCCTCTGCTGACACGAATAGAATCAAATTATGCATTTGAAAAGGCATCTACTTGCAAAGACCGCAATGCTCGTCTAGACTTGGCTTGTACTGGTTTATTTGGTATCCTTTTCCTCTTCAGGAGGTACTAAAGTTGAAATGAGTGCAGTGCTGAAGCGGGTAGCAGCATCAGCTACCGATAGAGGGAATCGCTCATACGCGGAAAACATAGCGAAGTTACGTCGCCAAATAGGAGTCTCCCTCGCAAAGATGTGCTCTCTGGTGTTTCGCATACCACGATCAACACAAAATTCATACAAAAACTGGTATAATACAAGGCCCATTTGCAGGCAACGTTAAATGTATAAATCCTTTTGGCTGATAAAATATAATTATAAAAAAAATATTATTACTAGAATGTCAGCGAGCGTAGCTCAATAGACACCTTCACAATTTAACATATAAAAAGGAAACTAACAACAAAGTAATTAAAAATTAGTCAGTTTCTTCAAAGTAGATACAAATCCACGTCTGCTGGTTTGCTTAACCACTTCCGCCGGTAAACTGTTTCAAGCTGGAATGACACGCACGGCAAAATTAATGTTTCTTTTTTACACCAGTGTTTACGTTGTAACATGAGTGGATGACCACGTAATCTTGAGTCATTTCGCATACGAAATAGACTTCTAACGGGATTATCAGGATTGCTCATCGCCCGCCACACTACAACCAGGTCATTTAGTGCTCGAAGTGAAGATAACGAAGGCATATTAAGGCGACTTAACCGTTCCTTACAAGTAAGGTTATGAAGGCCCGCTACCCGTTTAGAAGAACGTCGCAATACCTGTTCAATACGAAACTCTTCCGATTTGTTAACTGGGTATAATGCTGAAGAACAATAGTTAAGAACACTTGAACAGAGAGTAGTGAATAACAGTTTAAATGACTCAATTTCTAATTTACTAAAACATATGGAAATCATACCGGAAATTCGAGTTTCTCTAGCACACATTTGCTCCGTATTTTTCCTAGTGCCTAGATCATCCGAAACGACGACGCCCAAGTCTCTATATTGACGAACCATATAAATTGGTTGTAAGTTAATTGAGTAGCTGGTTGTCGAAAACTTATTCCCTATGTGCATGTATGCACATTTTGTCACATTAATACTTAAACAGTTCTCAGCTGACCAATACGTCAATGTATCGATATCAGACTGTAAGATTTGTCGGTCAAGGTCATTAACAACACAGCGATAGACCTTAAGATCATCGGCGTACAACAACGTTTTTGACAGCAGTAATGATGGGAGTTCGTTAATATATATTAAATAAAATTGGTCCTAAAATCGATCCTTGTGGTACACCACTACATATAGAATTCCAATCTGACAAAGTCCCACTTACTCTGACTGCTGCAGTTCTATCTAATAAATACGCACGAATCCAATTAACAATTACAGAATCAAAGTGAAGTCCTATAAGTTTGCCAATAAGTATATTATAATTGATTGTATCGAAAGCACGCGAGAAGTCCACGAATACCACGTCGGTGTCGACACCTGCATCAAAAGCACTGGACCAATCATCTCTAGCAATTAGAAGATTTGAACATGTTGATCTACTCGAACGGAATCCATGTTGGGCAGGATGTAAAAGGTTATTTATCGAAACATGGCGGTTGATGTGAAACAAAATCAAACGCTCTAGTACCTTACAGCAAATACATGTCAAACTAACTGGTCTAAAATTGCTGGCGCATGATCTATCACCTTTTTTATATACAGGGCAAACTATCGATTTTAGCCTGTCGAGGGGAATCTTTGATTTGCATAAGGAAAATATGAATATTCGATGTAGTGGACCGCAAATGTGGGATGCTAATTCTCTAAGTAGGATGGATGGCAATCCGTCAGGGCCAGCAAAATGACACCGTTTTAATCGTCGAAGTTGCTCATATACATGAGCGATATAAATATGTGACGTCAAGTTAGATGATTTATTATTATGATGAAAGGTGCCGTGTACAGTAACTGATTTATCTATTCTAGGAAAGAATGTCTCTGCAAATGTATTAGCGACCATATAATCGTTGACAACTACTTTATTTTTCACACGTAACGGAAAACATTTGTGTCGATCGATTTTTGGATGCACAATATTTGAAAAATAAAATTGGCTCATACTTGATATTATGAACGAGTGATTTCTCAAAGTAGAGTTTCTTAGATCTTTTAAGTGCCGTAAATCTGTTTCTTGCGTTTCGATATAATTGATATTCTCCTTTAGATTGACGATATCGACGATAAAGGATCTTACACTCCTTAAGAAGATTTCCTAACTCTACGTCAAACCACGGCTTATTGTATTTACGGGAGCGTGAAGCACGTAAAGGCGCATATCTGTCTAAAAGAGAAGCAAGAGTATCTCGAAAAAACTCCATGCACATTCCAATCCAACCACAAATGGGTCAAGCCAAACAACGCGATTAAGGTGCCTACCGATTGCGCTATAATCGGCCTTGAAAACATTAAGCTCTATGTGACAAGTGTTTATGGAAGACAGAACGAACGGAAAACGAATTAACATACTGCAATGGTCACTATTCCCTATAGCTTGTATGTAGTCAATATTTATCGGTAGATCATGGTTAGACAAACATAAATCTAATAGACTTCTAGAAGAGCCTCTGAAACGAGTGTCTTGATTTACGTACTGAAAGTAATTCAGCTCGTTTAATAAATCGATTAGTTCTAAAGATTCCCAATCACATCCGCTCAAACGGGAATAAGTAGACCAGTCTATACGTAGCATATTAAAGTCCCCAAGTAAGATTAAGTTTTCGTAAGAAGCAAACCGTTCTAAATCTTTCCGGAGGCGTTTGGTGGATGCCATAAGACTTCTGTACATACGTCCAATGACAACAGAGGAATCAGGGCTTTCGAAACGACACCATAGGGATTGGTAACTAATATCCTCATTATCGTGATATAGGACACTGGATGTAATACTATCTCGCGCGTATATGACTACACCGCCACCTCTGACATTAACACGATCTCAACGGTATGAGCTGTAACCGGGAATTGCAATTTCTGAGTCATCCATGTTAGAATTCAACCAAGATTCACTGAATGCCAGGATACTAGCATTACTCTCTACAGCAAGTAGCGAAACCTCTACCATTTTTGAGAGGATACTTTGAACATTAGAATATAACACGTTTATAAATTTTTCACAATAAATATCTGGTATATTGGTTACATATGGACTTTCGTTATTCCTTTGATAGGTGCGACGCAGCTCGAGAGGTCGAATGCATGTGAAATTTTGTCGTGTGAGGGTAACATTGTCCAAAACACACAAGGGCGGCGTCGCACTACTTGAAAATTTTGAATCCTAAGATTTCGCTCCCCACTGTTGAGTCTTTCATGAAGCTCAATCTATGCCAGCTTTAACTTTTCTCTATCTGACGGGTCTAAGTCTCTAAGTAATCTAATGCCAGTACCACTAAGTCTATAAGATTTACTTAATAATAATAATAATTTATTTAACGTGGCAAATGTGTGCAAAATGCACGCTTACATGACCACAAACAAACAAAAAAAAGAACATCAAAGGTCACAGGTAATTAGTTAATTGTTGAAATAAAATTGGATTTGGCGTTTGAAGTACGGCATATATGTTGATTGGCGGATATGAATAGGCAGTTGATTCCACGATAGAGGAGCAACCACAATGAAGGAGCGGAGTCCAAAGGAGGTAGAGTAGTTTGGGACATGTAAAAGAAGGGAATTACGGGAACTCAGTGCACAATACACAGTACGAGAATTGTCGAGAAAAGGAAGGTTGAGAAATGAAGGGGTATGATAAGTTATAAGGCGAAAAGCAATGATAAGAAGACGAATTTGAACACGACAATAAATGATAGGCCAATCAAGAGAAACAAGATAGTGGGATGTATGATCAAAACGACGAAGACGGAGGATAACTCGGACGGCAGCGTTGATGATGCGTTGTAAAGGAAGAAGAGTGGATTTAGGTGAGATGGAAAATAGACTAAGACAGTAATCAAGTCTTGAGAAAAGAAGAGAAGATATTATAGTCATACAAGAAGGGAAATCGATCAATCTACGAACTTGACGGAGATTGCGGAGTATCAAGGTAGATGAGCGTACTTTATCACTAACGAAAGGTTTAAGTGAAAGTCGGTTGTCGAAATGAAAGCCTAGGAAAACGAGATTATCAACGATAGGAAGAATTGTAGAATTTAGTGATACGGAAGGAGGTTCTACGCCGAAGCTTCGAGGTAGGATCCACATAATTTTAGATTTATCAGGATTCAGAGAAAGGCGAAGGGAAGAAAGATGATTGGAAATTGAGACAAGACAGCTGGAAACAGAAACACTAAGATCATGAATACGATAAGCAGGTGCGTGAGCATAGATGAGAATGTCATCAGCATATTGCATAACATGGACGTTAAATTTATGAGAAATCGAAGACAAGTCACCGAGAAGAAGAGAGAAAAGCATAGGGCCTAATACGGAGCCTTGTGGAACACCGGTCGGGATGGATGAATGATTGGAGAGAAGAGTTAGAATAGACGCGATGTACGGTTTGACAGATATGAGGTTTAACAAAACATTAACGTACTCTTTGTCACTGAATACTAGTTTTAATAATTTAGCTATTCTAACAATTGTGAAACATGCTTGATATACTAGGAATTACAACAAACAAGTAAGTTATGAATTACATTTAAGTTGAACTAATAAGAAGGCTAAATAACCTTATGACAGTTATTCTCTCACAACCACTTTAAATCAAGTTATATAATAAATCGTTGTTAAGAAATACTTATAACATCCATAGATCAGTAAAATACTTTCCTGTCGTATTTAGAATTCAAGAAGCACTTAACTGCATAAAATCGTACACAATCCATTTTTGAGATCTAAGATCTGTTAAATTCAACTTAATCTTGGCTACGATAATATTAACAAACACAGAAGCCAAATATGATAAAAGAAAATCTCCAAAACTTTACAGCTCCCTACAATATGAACAATCCACATTTCATAAAAGGAATTAATAGTACAAGTATACCAGCGGCGTTTGCTTTTATTGATATTGACAATACAAATATTTTAGACAGAAAAACAATTATTTAAATATTGATGCATACATAGGAATGAAAGTTTTCTTCTCAGAAGTAAATGTAATCTGCTTTTACTGACAAAATGATCGTCAGTGAGGTATTGGGATACTGCCTGCTCAATGGCAATAAGCTGCTCGTTCTGTACGGACCTCGGTTTTTATTCCCATTAAAGACTTCTATTCATATCCAAACTGCATATCAACGGATCCTGTATTTCTTAGAAAATTTAAACTTTTCATAGAGTAATCGAGTTATTATCAACACTCAACTTCAAACTCTTAAATAAATAGCGTCAACAACCTTATTTATTTAAGAATTTTATTCACCTGCATATACGTAATTGTATGATATCACATGTGGTAGCAAAAATTTTTGCAACAATGAACACAAAAAAACCAAATTAAGAGGTATCGATAATTTTGGTGATTGCTGAAAGTCGAATCCGAAACTTCTTGGCTAAATTCCAGATTCGCAAGAATAATTGATGGGCCGACATTAGACATGTCAGAGGTAAAAAAAATAACGTTGCTGTTTAACACTTACTAGACAATTCAGACCATAGTATGGATTATATCATAATAGAATCAAATTTTAAATCAGGAAAAAATCGAGATTTTTGAATTGGTCAACTAACGACAGATATGAAATTGAACAAAATTAATTAATATATACATCACTAGAACTGACACCCATGTTTGAATGATGAATACATAAATGGCGGCATCAATAAACTTACACAAAGCATTGCGTGAGAGATATCACCACAAAATCAATAATCAACAAACGTATGTTTTAACAAATGCCAATATTTTACTTTTTGTTTTTAATGAATGTAATTTTAATTTGCTTGTTTTATTCAACCTTCGGAACGATCGTCAACAAATGTCAATATTTTATCTTTTGCTTTTAATGACTATAATTTTAATTTGCTTGTTTTATCCATCCTTCGAGGTGTCGATGACGGAACAATCATCAACAAATGATCCTTAGAGAGAGCGTGTTAAAGACGGTATCTTTGCATGCAACTTCAACTCATGCACTTAAAATGCGATGCGACAGAATTCACCTTAACAGCGACGATCAACCATCAAATAGTGAATCAGACAGCAACGAGGCCATTTGGAATATAATAATAGATTTTATTAATAAAAAAAATGCAGGATAAATAAATAGAATAAATACAATGATACAGTTACAGTCTAAATCTTCTTCATAGATAATTGACACTCTTCAAATGCAAGCCCGTTTTCTTCAGAATTATAGCCTCAAATCCATGGGGATCTGAGCCCCCCAACCAATCCAACACGCCGCCTTGCGACTGAACCACCCGGGGTCTTTCACCCCCCCCCCGAAGAGTCCAGTCGGTGCGGACTATGCTGGGTAAACGCGAGACGAGGAGCTTGAGAAACCTTAGTCTTTGTTCTGGGGGACGTCCTCTTAAAAAGAAAACTAATCCCGAGATAGCCCAAGTACCCCAGAGGCGCACTTGGGATTTCTCTTTCAATGACAGATGTTGGGCCCGTTTCAGGGCCCATCTAGCTCTCTTCAGGATACGTTTTAGTCTATCCAGGTCAGCTTTCGCTGACCAGCTCACCGTAATGGTGAACCCCAGGTATTTTACTCGATTTGTGAAGGTAGGGAGTGGTTGATTAGTCAGGATGGAAGATAGAGCTGAGAGTGCTAATCTCTTGAGTTTTTTCTTTGTCATAGAGGCGCCATTAAAGACAACCACCTGCGATTTGGAGGAGTTTAAAACAAGATTGGAAATGGGCAGCTTATCTTTTAATCTTGTAAAGAAATGGCTGATGTCAGAGACTACATCTTTGCACCTGCGTCCAGAGAACAGGGCTGTGGTATCATCAGCATATACCACAATATGTTGATCGCGTTTGAATTTTTTGTATAGTTCAATGGAGGCAGCAAGATACAAGATTGGAGAAAGTGGGGAGCCTTGAGGCACACCCGTAATAGGATAGAACTGACGTGCATCAGGGTCGTCTTCATAGAAGAATCGCTTGGAGTACATCAATATTTCTACCCTGTTAACAATTCTCACAGGCAACCCGAGGGACCTGAGAGAAGTGATAACAAAAGGAATGGAAATGCGGTCAAATGCAGCCGAAAAATCAAGAAAGACAGCAACAGCAAGCTGATGACTGCTATCCTGACAAAACTGTTGCATTTCACCTGTTGCTGAATGGACCGAGCGATCTTATACGTACCCATGAAAACCTGGTGGGATTAAATTTCGCCTATTTAGATGGTCGCGGATTTTACGCGCAAGCGCTTTTTCGTAAATGGAGATGAGGGAGTTTTGAATTGAAATAGGCCGCAGATCTTTGGGACATGTAATCGACTTCTTTTTAGGTAAAAATACTCGACGGCTAATATTTATGTTAGCAATGTCGGAAGGGGAGGCTAATAGCATTGTTATGGCGACTTCTTTTCTTTGACTGTCTGTCAAAAGCTGACAGACACGAGTGGAGAGTGGCGCATGGGTTCTGGAGGTGCCCGGGAGTGGCCCCCATGAGTTAAGGATATCTGTAACAGATAAGTCCCTACTTCTGAAGTCACACCAAGGCAGGATTGGTTGGGGTGAATGAGTGGCTCCATAATTGTGAAGGGATAGTGCCTCCTCCAAAACTTTATCAAGGCCTATTCTACCAATCCAACCTAATGCTCTATCCTTCCAACAGACAAACTTCTCCTTCTTGAGTATCTTCCAGAAGGAAGACTGAGAAGGGCTAAGGCGAGAAATGCTTGCCTAATCCCTACTCAACTATAACCTATATCTAGTGCTCCAGTATTCATTCGAGAGGGCTTGTCTGGCGGAAACAGAGAGAGTAGGAAGATGTAGCATTTTAGCTAGGACCTTGAGTTTTGTTGGAGTGGGATTGTATATGCGACCTTTGTAGGTAGTCGATAGTATCGCGGTAGCTTGCGAAGAGAGGTAAGTATTAAATTTGGTCAAACTCTCATTCCCAATTCGGGGGAATAGTTGGATAGCTGCCTGAAAGAAGGCCACCCTGACGGGATTAAAGTGGAACCTTCTCCTCAGCAACGTATCTTCCTCTAACCGCCAACGAATTAGGTCATGAGAGGTGGTCTGTTGTTAGCGCGACTGCTCAGTACAGAAGGGTTTTAACAACCACTTCTTATGAAGCAGTAATATGTCGAGGAGTGAATTAGTTGTTGAGCAATGAAAGGTGGGGGATGGTGGTTTGTGAATAAGATATTCGTTCGTGGCTCTGCGGTTTGCTGCATTAATCTAACGACCAGTTCTGTCGTTGAAATCACCAAGTAACATGTCATAGCCGCTACCCAATAAACGATCCAGGAGGTCACGGTTCTTGTGAATTTCTCCTGGCCGTATATAAATATTGGCTATGCTAATACATTTACCGTTCTTACGAAGTGATATAGCTAGACAAGATAGGGCAGGACAAGAATAGTTAAGAAGGAGGGAAGATCTTAAGGAGCATTTAACTAAGGTTAAAAGACCTTGAGATGAAGAGGAGTGAAGAGGCGTTATATACGGAGTGAAGTGGGTGTATATATGCTGAAAGATAAATCGAGTAATATCCTGGGGGATACGGATAGGCCGCGTCTCCTGAAGGACTATAACGTCTGCATCTCTACCAGATAAAAGTCTAAGGGCAGAAGCACCTCCCGAATTCCACTGAAGAATATTCAGTGAAAAAGGCTCAGGCTTACTCACCATTGTGTTAGACAAGTTGGACGGGGGAAGTCAACCTAGACAGAGCTAGGTGCGGGAAGGTCGCCCCTCCCGCCACTAGCCCCATCCAGAATCGTAACCCCCAGGGCAGTATCTTCATTTCCCTTTGAGGCGCCTTTCTCTTTTATCAGCTTGCCAACCTTGAGGGGTGGAACCAATCTTGCTGATCCACCCCTTTTCTTTGATTTCGGACAATCTTTCTCCGATTGCAACGGAACTGAGGGAGAACTTAGGAACGCCCCAAGGAGGGGTGCTAGCCACTGCTGTATTTGAGAGAATGTATTCTTCCTGTTGTTGTCCAGCAAGTGCAAAATATCCATGTTGGACATTCTTTCCTATGGCTGCGCGGCAACAGCAGCAAAACTTCTTCCAGTTGGGGGAGCCGGGACTGCATATTTCATTCTGTATTCTCTGAAAATACGACAACGACGTGACCACGCGGGGTGGTCCCCACCACAGTTAGTACAGACTGGGGGAGCTACGCACCTCTCCCCCTTTGACAAAGCGATACAGGATGATTTGCCGCATACTCCGCACGATTTCTCCCGCGTACAGGAGGAGGCCCAGTGCCCCCAGCAGTGGCAGGAGTTACAATGAGGAAATGTGAAGCAATCTTGATTAACCAAATTGAATCTGAGATTATACCCCATAAAGGGGTTGACTGCATTCCGTGACAAAATATCAGCGTTGTTTAAGTCCGTACCGCAGAACGCAACAGGTAAGGATTCCCCTGTTTTAGATTTCAATCCGCGGACAGAACTCAACTTGAACGTGTCCCGTAAGAGAACCAGATCTTCCTCCTCCAAATAAGGAGGGTAATTAGAAATCTTAACAGTTGCCTGTAGGGGCTTTAGCGTTAGAGATCCCAGATGGGACAGATTATTATTGAAAAATGACTCATAAGCATCCATTAGTTCATGTGACGAAAATGAGACTTTTAGTTGATTAACGAATGATCGGACCGAATTGAATACTACTCTTCCAGAGTAGTTCTGGACGAAGTTACGTAAAAAAACATTGAAAAGCTTATGCTTTTCAATTGGCATAACTGAATTAATGATTGCTAAATTTTTTAGTTTCGGTATCGGGGGAGCTCCCCCGAGTCAGTAACATAGTTCTTATTAAATTGACTAACCTGCAAGTCCGAAGGGAAAGATGTAGGAGAAGGTACTTTACCTTTACCATTTGTAATTCTAGCGGAATTGTTGATTACAGGCACATTTCCATAGGAGCTTTGATGCTCCGACCCGAAATAAGCGTTTTCACTTGTGCACATTTTTTCATCATTTGGAATATGTTTTACGCTTTTTAATGCTTCTTAATCGGAAACATTTATTTTTTATCCAAAATGTATTGTAAATTTGTATTGCAAAATTGTATTGTAATTTTGCACAGAAACTGAAAAAAGTATTAGTACAAGCGCTGATGACTTTATCAGGCGGTTCGAAACTATAAAAGAACCATTAATCCTCAATTAATTATATGAAAATGGATATGGAGTATTTATACACCTCCATCCAAACATATAATGATATACACGCAATCCACCATTTACTGACTAAATGGAATAAAAATTATTCCGTTGATCGGGTGTGTAATCGGTTAAGAGTAGTGTTACAATTAGCACTTTTAAATTTAAAGTTAAGTTATTCAAACTAGATATTGATACTGTAATGGGCAACCCCGTAACTCCTACATATATCGAACAGTATTCATTTTATGCTGAGAGAGCTTTTATTGTCACACAGGAATTGAAACATTCGCTTTGGCTAAGATACGTGGACGATATTATCTTAGTATGGCGTCGAACCAGTATAAACATTTCTCAATAAACTGAATAGCTATTCGAAATTGAAATATATACCTTTCAACCAAATTCCAATAGGAATTAACCATTTGGATGCATCGATTTATAAAAATGAGGCTGATGCATAATATACTAAGGATGTACAAGAAATTCAAAGTTGTTAGTATTATGGTTCATGCAAGTTCATGCCTTCGTTCTGGTGTGAAACGGCTACTAATTAGCAATACAGAGATAAGAGCTATTAAAGTGTGCTCAACTGTAAAAATGTTCGAATTAGCACTGTATGACCTAGCTAGGGAGTTATTTTAACGTATCTATTCCATGAGGCAGATCAATACACAACTTTTAGCCGTTTGTATATTAAATTGAGCAGATGTGTTATCGATAAGAGGTAAGGCTAATAGATTTGGCAATTGTGATATATTTGTTAGTGAATGCTACCCTGGCCGACTGAATTTAAAAAGTGATATATTACGTGCGTTGAAATCTCTTGGTGATAAGTTACCTAAAGGTATTTAATTTCTTTGAATTTTATATGTTAAGGTAACAATTTGAGAAATTGGCTGAGTAAGAAACGGTATCATTACGACAACTTCATAATCAAACAGTAGATGCTATAACATAAGATGTTTATGTTGCATGGATATGTATAATACATTGAAATTTGAAAGCACCGTAACAGGACTCCAATACTTGGAGTCCTGTTACTAAGAGCTTAATATACATTTGCATAGGAATTGTTTGCAAAGCCCAATACGTGGGCGAAACTGGTGATCAACTAAATATTCACATGAATTGTAGAAGAGCGGATGCTTAGACAAAGCGTGCAGGCAGGGGTGATATATCGACGCATATGGTTGAATATGTTGAACAAAATAATGGTGTTCTTAAATCACAAAAACAAAATATACACCTAATAAAAACATGCACCTGGTCTTTTAATCTTAAAAAATAAACGGTTCAATGTTCGAGAATACATCTTTGCTCCTGCATCCATAAATCACAGCTGTGGTATCATCAGCGTATACTACTATATGTTGATCACGAATAAAAAATTTAAATAGCACTATGGAGGTAGTAAGATAAAAGATATGAGAAATGGGACAGCCTAAGGGCACACCTGTAATAGGGTATATCTGACGAGCATCGGGGTCATCATCGTAAAAAATACGCTAAGTGTGCAGAAATATTTTAACCCTGTTAACAATACTCGCAGTCAATCCGATGGACCTGAGAGAAAAGATAACAAAAGGAATGGAAATGCAGTCGAATGCAGCAGTAAAGTCATGAAAGATAGATATAGCAAGTTAATGTCTATTTTCGTGGCACAACTCCGATCACTAAATAGATTACTCGACCCTTCACAAACGCATGAAAACCTGGTGGGATTAATTACCGCCTACATATATGATAAGTGATTCTACGTGTAAGCGCTTTCCCGTAGATGGAGATGAGGAAGTTTTGAATCAACATGCGACGCAGATCTTTAAGACAAGGGTCAAATTTTTTTGGTAAAAATTCTTCGGCTAATATTGACGCCTGCAACATCCGAGGGGAATCAGTGTAATGGAAAACCATTGTAATGGCAACCTCATTTCTCTGACTGTCTGTCAAATCTGACAGATGCGGGTGGAGTACGGGTTTTGGAGCACCTGGAAATGGGCCCAGAAATTCAGGTAATCTGTAACAGATAAATCCATACTCCTGAAATCACACCAAGATGGGATTGGTTGGGGAAATTGAGTGACTCCATAATTGTAATGGGATAGTGATTTCTCCAAAACTTCATCAAGACATATGCTACTAATCCAACCCGATGCTATCTCCTTCCTCCAGACAAACTTTTTCTTGAATGTACCTACTCAGCAGAGGATGTTGCTGACTGTTCGCTTCACTCGTTGTATCCAAAACTGGATTCGGCAAATAAAAGTTAAATCCGGCTATGCGGAATGAAACAACGGCCAGGATTCCCATTGGAATTCGTAATGTATTCAATGTAGCTGCCGAATGAAACTGACTACGATCAACGAACTGCAGGCTCTATGTCACTTCTAGACGACCACTTTATCATCGAAATGATGGCCGTTGCTTCCTGGATGCTGTTTAATTCCTCAAAGCCGGACTTTACTTCTATATGTCGAATCCAGTTTTGGATCAAACGAGTGACGCGAACAGTCAACAACAATCTCCGCTCAGTAGATAAGGATGGTCTAAACATCAAATGTGCTGGTACGAGAGCAAAGCCTCGTACGTTTAAGCAAAGTATCGAAAATGCCTTATTTTACTGCCACACAGGCAACCGAAACGATCAGTTGGTACTTCATTCTACTGATGAGTGCTGCCGAGTACACCATCATTTCGATGATAAAGATGTTGCTTGTAAGACTGGACTTTAATTCACGACTTTCAGTCGCTATGTTACTTCTAGACGACCACTTCATCATTGAAATGATGGAGTACCCGGCGACACTCATCAGTAGAATGAAGTACGCACTGGCCGTTTCGGTTACCTGTATGACATTGTGAATGATGGCGTTTCCGACACTGCTTGATTGACTGAGGCTTACGCTCTTTACCAAATCGAATTGCTGTGCGGACCATCCTTAAACACTAGCCAGAGGTTGTTGCTGAATTGTCGCTGCACTCGTTGAATCCTTAATGGATACGGCATGTATAATGGTGGTGCACGGATGAGCTGAGTAAACAACGGTCCAGGATTTCTGGACCGTTGTTATATATAACAATTGCGAGCTGTTTGTTATATTTCACTTGTCTATATATAAATATATATCTATAAATATAATTTGTTGTTACACCTACCCTGGGACACCCAATGGTGTACTCGTAAATAAATCACTATGTTTTCCTCATGAGGAGGCATAAACACCAGGCAGCCTTCTATATATCCTCATTAGACCAAGAAATAAAATCGAATTATTCTCGCAATATTCAAAGTCGCAATGTATGCCCAGTCATCCGATGTGTGACGACAAACTTCAACAACAGTAGACGCGTTTCGCTCTAACGGAGCTCATCAGTACCATGACTTTAATAATCATCCATAGGCACCTTAACACGCGCTTAAACAGTGATTAAAGCTCGAAAAGCAGAACTACCCTTAATCTGAATCATCAGAGTGAATGTAGCATTCCCTCTGATGTCATCAACATCCGAAGCGGACTAGCCTTTATGTAGGAAAGTGAAATTTTATCTCGCTGATGGAGAAGGAACCATAATTAGTTGAAGAGATGGTTCGCTTCGGTCTTAAAATAGTCGGAGTGTGTTCTCTTCACTATTCTGGAACCGGAACAAAACTTTTGGATCAAGGTTGACCCTTGAACTATTCGGGAGTTACCTACGGAAAGCGACGATAGGCGAGTATAGGGATACTTACAATTCCCCGGTTGTCGTTTGTGGTAGAGAGGTTTAACCAAGTGAACGAAAGGCTGGCGTATCTGAGACTTTAGTTAAAGAGGGAAAGGGGATAACTGTTGCTGTGTGTATGCTCCCGACATTATCTCGGAATACGCAGCCTTCATGTAAGATCTTCAGGCTCTGCTTGATAGTACACCTGTTGGAGATTCCCTCGTTCTATCGGGTGACTTCATTGATCATGTTGGTAGCAACAGTAGCACTTGGAAGGGAGTGTTGGGGAGGAACGGACTCTGATCTGAATAAGAGTAGTGTTGAATTATTGCACTTTTGTTCTCGTAACAATTTGTGCATAACCAACACCATGTTTGAACATAAGGAGATCCATAGATGCACATGGCATCATGATTCTCTTTAGCAAAGATCAATGATCGATTTTGTAATCGTTTCATCTTATATGCGACGTTATGTTCTGAACACTCATGTGAAGAGAGAGGCTGATCTGTAAACCGATCACTATCTTGCAGTTAGTAAACTTCGATGGTCGGATCGGATGCTAGACAAGCCTGGAAACCCGAACGTTGTGTGAAGGCGTGCTGGCAGCGTCTAGCAGATGTTTCTGTCAAAGAAAATTTTTCTGGCTAATCCGGGAGGACTTCTCTCGGTTGCCAGAAGAGGTGAATAGCATTGATCAGGAATGGAAGATGTTCAGATCCTCGCTTGCCAAAGCAACACTGAAAAGTTGTTGCTCGAAGGCATTAGGTGCTTGTCGCGGAGGAAATACTCGAACTGCTTGGTGGACGCCAACAGTTAAAGATTTTGTCCAAGAGAAGAAGAGGGCTTATAAGCCAACTTTGTCAGATAAATCAGTGGAAGTTGTAGACAAGTACCGAAGGGCGAAGAGAGCTTCAGCTCGAGTAGTTACTGAAGCGAAGAAGGCTGCTTGGGAGAAGTTTGGAGCGCACTTAGAACTTGATTATATGTCAGCTTCAAAGATGTTCTGGAGGACGATCAGGAACCTTAGTGTTGGAAAGTAGAAAACTCCCCAAACTGTCTACGACAAGAGAGGATCTATGCTGACTGACATAGAAGAAATTATTGGTTGTCTCATTAATCCGGTGGATATGCCTTCTCTTGTAGAAGTAGAGACTTTAGAACCAACGGAAGAGCTCATCTCTTTGGAAGAGGTCATTGCTGTTGTTAAAAAACTTCGTAATAGCAAGTTTTCTGGAGTAGGCGAGATTCGACCTGAAGCGTTAAAGGCTTTCGACATTTGGCATAAAGTGGCTTACACGGGTCTTCAATGCTGCATTGAAGTCGGACAAGGTTCCAAGTGAGTGGCGAACTGGGGTTGTGGTACCTTTCTTTAAGAAAGGTGACCGAAGAGTGTGGTCCAATTATCGGGACATCATTCTTCTTAGTCAAACTGGTAAGTTATTTGCTAGGATTCTTGAGTTAAGGATACGGCCTATAGTTGATGTGCAGTTGCAAGAGGAACAATGCGGATTTCGTCCAGATCGTGGAAATACGGATCAGCTCTATACTCTCTCAACTATCCTTGAACGGTCTCGGGTGTTCGCTCAACCGGTCTACATGTGTTTTGTAGATTTGGAGAAGGCGTTCGACCAAGTTCCGCGATATAGATTGTGGGAGGTTATAAAGGAGTATGGAGTACCACACTATCATTGAATAGCTGTGGCTTCTCTGTATAAACAAAGTATGACGAGCCAATTCACCGCCTCGTCTTTATTATTGAGGCTCTTGTCGCTATCTGCACCCGATATTAAGATCGACTCCATTAGTTTTTGCGACACAACGTTATGCGCTCGCTAGAGTAACTTTGCGCTGCACTTTAGTTGCTTATTTGGATGTCGTTGTGAATAATAAACAGCCCATGCATTGCTGGCGTAAGAAGGCGCTGAATAGTTTCGTGCTGCTCTTAAACTAGTCAATATAAAATTTATTGACTAGTTTAGGTTAATATTACTTTCAGTTTATAAAGGTATACCGAAACTAGTCAATAAATTTTATTAAGATGAAAAGTTAATCAGATCAAAGGCTGACTTAGTTATTATATATTGTCAAACGGCTTCGTCAGTGGCTCATCTGAAACATGGAACGCATATTAACATCGTCACAAATACATTAACAATTAATAACATAATCAATATTTATCATTGCATCGAATCAAGCCAGTTCACCGCCTCGTCTTTATTATTGAGACTCTTGTCGCTATCTGCACCCGATATTAAGATTGACTCCATTAGTTTTTGCGACACAACGTTATGCGCTCGGTAGAGTAATTTTGCGCTGCACTTTAGTTGCTTATTTGGATGTCGTTGTGAATAATAAACAGCCCATGCATCGCTGGCGTAAGAAGGCGCTGAATAGTTTCGTGTTGCTCTTAAATGTTCTTTAAGCCGTTCAGATACCGGATGTTATGTTTATCCTGTGTAGCTAAACTTCTTACCTAAAGCAGCGCACTCATCACAAAACATTTCATAAACTACATTACGCTAGTAGCACAATGAAACATTATGCCGTCTACTTTTGTGGTTAAAGATCGAACAAGATTTCGTGTAAGGTGGTGGCTCCTTAGAAATTTTAAGTAAATTGAAATATTTTTTTATTCTTTTCCAGTCAGTTTTATATCATTTAAAATATAAATCGGATCAGTCAATGAATTATGGCAAGTAGTTTAACCAGCCTCGTAATATATACACAGTATAAATTCAATTCAATTAATAAGCTACTTATAAATTGTCTTGGTTAAAAATACTAACAATTTTTAAAGAAACACAAGGCGAAACTTTAATTGAAAAATTAATCTTTGTTAATATATTTACAAGAATTTCTTGACAAGAAAAAACAAACAATATACAATATTTTTCCTGTCAACCACTGGTCTGGGTGTCGGGTCGTGGAGGCAGTGCACGAATCAAACTACTCCAGATATCGCGATCATAGGCGATAGACCGGAGTTCTCTTTCAGATAGCCCAAGGCGGTCTTCGGCCAGTTTCGATATTTGATCTCTCCACCTGTACCGAGGTCTCTTTCCAGAGAGTCTGGACTGGAAAGCCCTCCGAAGAAGGTGACCCCTAGACATCCTCAGAACGTGTCCTAGCCACCTCAGCTGACTTTATTAGATATGGAGAAGCAGCGACTTTACTCCGAGTCAATCCCGGATGACCGAATTCCTAATTTTATCTCGAAGACTAAGACCGGTCACACCGTGAAGAAACCTCATTTCTGTCGCATGTATCCGAGATATTATCCTTTCGGTAATAACCCGAAGCTCATGACCATAGGTTAAGATAGGAACGAAGATTGCGTGGTAAACCGAAAGCTTCGCACAAAGACTCAACTTCCGCTTCACCACGACATACCTGTACAAAGAACGCATTGCTGCGTTAGCTGCACAAATCCGTTTCTCAATCTCCTTGATGTTCCTGCCGTCCCTCGATAACAATACCCCAAGATACATGAAATCCTCCACATCAGGAAGAACCTTTCCCCTATTCGGATTGGCATTGGCAACTGAATCCGAGACGAGCACATAGAGACAGTCTTGGAGGTACTAACCAACATCCCTGCCGCTTAGCATTCCATCGTGAATCGATCTAGTAGGCATTGTAAGTCCTTAGAACAAGAAGTCAACAAAACAACGTCATCTGCAAAAAGCAGAGATGCTATCCTGATAGAACCGAACTGAATACCGACATCCGTCAGAGCAGCCCGTCTCGAAATTTCTTATTATTCACAACGACATCCAAATAAGCAACTAAAGTGCAGCGCAAAGTTACTCTACCGAGCGCATAACGTTGTGTCGCAAAAACTAATGGAGTCGATCTTAATATCGGGAGCAGATAGCGACAAGAGCCTCAATAATAAAGACGAGGCGGTGAACTGGCTCGTCATACTTTGTTTATACAGAGAAGCCACAGCTATTCAATGATAGTGTGGTACTCCATACTCCTTTATAACCTCCCACAACCTATATCGCGGAGGGACAAAACGACTCTTATTCTTTTTATTTTGTGAAGCAACTTGTAAAGAGCCTCGGCTCAAAGAGGGACACTCCTTGAGCGGAGGAGTGTCCCTCCTTGGGACACTCCTCCGTGTGTCCCAAGGAGGGACACACCACTCCTATCAGGGAGGGACAAAACGACTCTTATTCTTTTTATTCTTTTTATTTTGTGAAGCAACTTATAAAGAGCCTCGGCTCAATTCGTTGTCAATTTTTTTTTAATTTTTTTAAACGGAAAAATTTATTTTAGTAAAGCATACAATCAAGGTTACCCGCACATGGGTCCAAAAATGTCGAGCAATAAACTGCTGAATTGGATACTGGATACAGCTACGAAGACGAGTCGGCTGGGTGTTTGAATGTACTACGCATGGGAGTACCTTGTGTTGACCGTGGACTCCGGAGACAGGCCGATATTGACCGAGCAATTTCGAAGCTTATTTTTCTTTTTAGTCTAATAGCTATATCACTGTAGCGTATGTGTCCTTGTTGAGCTAAAGCGGTCGCAATTCGTTGTCAATTAATTTTTTTTTAAGAAAAATTTTTATTTTCGTAAAACATACAAGAATGTGTCCAAAAGTAAAGAACTAAAGAATTCAAAAATCCAATCATAAGCTAAGTTATTTCTCTTTAATTCGAATCTTCCGGCTTTCGTGACATCTCTTCTGTTGATCGAAAATGATCGTGAATAGGTTTTCCATATGTAGAGCGTGGCGCTCTTAAACAGGCAGATGCAGCACGAGCTAAGGCAAATGAAATTTTCTCTCGTATATTTTATATTATTTGAGGATATGGGAGTTCGCGTTTTGAGCTTAATTTTGACGCTATTTGCTTCATTATCCTATTAGATTCCTGACTTGATCCTCCTGAAGACGAAAAAATTAACGGACTGAAATGCGCCTGTTCTAAACTTAAAATTCGCTCTCCATACTTCGAAATTTTTCGTTTTTCATGGTATTCAAAGTCAGCCTTACACTCAGTTCGGGAGTTAGAGGGAGCATTTCTTACAGTCAAGCATCCGAAAATTTGATCCTCTGGTTGTTTATGATGGTCTGCATTGCAAATTGTTGGATTTAAGAGCTAACGCCACCAACAATTTAAGCTAGATGTCGGAAATGCATTTTCACAATGTCACAGAGGCAGCCGAAACGGCGTGTGATAGTTCATCTTACTGACGATGGCTGCCGGCTATCACATGACCGTCTAGGATTGACGAGAGTTTGCAGACTGAAGAATATGCTCGATTCGAACACTTACTTAAATATACGGAAAGAATTGCTATTCGCAATCTCGAGCAATACCGATTCAAACGAAACTCTTATGATTATATAGAAAGAATTGATCCACTCAATCTCGGTTTCTTACAGTCAAGCATCCGAAAGTTTGATCCTCTGGTTGTTTATGATGGTCTGCATTGCAAATTGTTGGATTTAAGAGCTAACGCCACCAACAATTTAAGCTAGATGTCGGAAATGCATTTTCACAATGTCACAGAGGCAGCCGAAACGGCGTGTGATAGTTCATCTTACTGACGATGGCTGCCGGCTATCACATGACCGTCTAGGAGTGACGAGAGTTTGCAGACTGAAGAATATGCTCGATTCGAACACTTACTTAAATATACGGAAAGAATTGCTATTCGCAATCTCGAGCAATACCGATTCAAACGAAACTC
>WNNJ02002206.1:0-19289 GCA_012934845.2 Pomphorhynchus laevis | reverse complement strand
ATATATCCTATATAAAATTAAACAATTTAAATTTACTCTGTAGATATATTAAATTATAAATTGTAGCTTTCCAAATAAATATTGATACGGTTAATGTTGATTCACTTTTCTAGTGGGCACAAAGGCAAATATGATTCGTATAACTTAAATGTTAATTAAAATATTATAATAATATTATTATTTATATGATAAATAGAAGTAATGATGCCTTATATTCTCTTGAATTATTTTTAGCAAACAATTCAATTATATTTTATAAAGCGAATAAATTAACTTTATACATCAATATTCTACATCATAAAAACAAGTTCAAACATTTTATGTTCTGTTTTGTAAATTTACTAAGAACGATATTATCAGCTACATTTTATTAATTTAAATTAATATATAAAAACGTCGACTACGTTTATAGTTTAAAAATTTCGAAACTTACAAAAGAATTGATGTAAGAATTTTCTTCTGCGTTATTTGGTGTGATTGCAATCTATTGAAACGAAGATCCCTTTGTAAAAGATCAAATAAGCTCATCGTTTAAAACAAATTTACTTACGTTAGCTGTGTATTACATTCGAACGTAAAGTTGTTCGTATTGCAAGTTAATCGTCTATAAAATATCTCTTTAAAGAGTGCAATATTAACTGTTAAAATTATTAATATGTAGGGAAAATATAAATTTATGAGAAAAATTTTAACTTATTAAATTTAATATATAAATTTAACATTTATAATAATGTTAAATAATGTTATTTCTCATACATCATATGTGATAGTATTAACAACTGTATAAGTTCAATACATTGAACGACATCCATTTTCATGTACAAAATATCGTATTTATGCAAATTTACGACATTTAACTAATGTCGTTATCGAACATCTAGAAAAAAAACAAAATAAAATAATAATCGCAGAATATATGTAGCTCGGGCTCCAGGTTCGTAAAACCTGTAGACAGTTTATAACTGTTTCCTTAAGGTTGCAATTTCATTAAAAACATGTGAAGAGTTCAAATAAATCCTTCACCTTTCCAATTGATGGCAGAATTCTCTTTTTTAATTAGCTTCAATACATGTGAATGGGTACACAGCATGTGACTTGGTGGTATCGATTTGCTTGTTATTCTAAATCAGTGGTGGCGTAACTTCTATATTCTGTAGAATATCTGAAGTTCAACTGATTTAGTAGAATCTCTAGCAGTTTTTAATATACTGCTCAACTGGATCTTAAGAGGCTTATGTCTGGAATGCATTTGTGCCTGATAATAAATTCACACTTTTCGGCTGCTTGTGTCATTTCTTTGGCTTGTCTGATTTATGTTCATTTGGTGCATCAAATTTTTTGTTGTTTAGACATATATTGTTATTGTTTATTGTTTAGACAAATAAAAGGTGTTCCAATGGGTGATAATAGTAGCCAAATTATAGCTGACTTATTTTTAAGCTTTATAGAATATGTAGTTGTTCATAAATGTAAACAAAATCAATTTAAAATATATAAAGATATGAAATATAAGTTTCGATATATTGATGATATATACGTATTTAAGCCTAGCAATTTTTATTCAATAAGCGAAAAAATTTATCCAAAAAGCCTTATTCTTAACAAAGCCAATATTGGTGATAAAGAAGGTATATATCTAAATATGAACATTAAATTAACATTAACTAAAACTAACATTAAGTTATATGGTAAAGATGATATATTTAAATTTACAAGAAACATATTTTTGCATGAGCATTTATGCATACCATAAAATATAAAATATATTACATTATATAATGAAATTTTAAGAATTGAAACAATTTGTAACGATATTGGTTTTCTTCAAAATCATTTAAATAATTTAATAGATGCATATTTTAAACTAGATTACTAAAAAATACCGTCAGACAGAAAATAGTAAAATATATAAATCAACACAATAATATTAAAAATAAATTTAAAATCATTATGCGGAAAATTTTTATGGATAGATAATAAATAATATACTTTGTACTAGAATAAAATACTATATAATCAAATTTAATCAGAGGAAATACGTCCTTAGCACGTATTTGACCCCGCTGCTATGTTGGGTCGAGGAATTAAGGGCCGAAGCCCGATAGCATAGCAGTTCCTCCTGATGACCTCTAATCTCTAATCATTATTATGATACAACGTTTGATATTTATTAGTTAATTGATGAAATGACTTTTATTTTAAATTTAAATTTTTTATTTTAACGTGATATAAATTAAAAAAAATTATAACATTATTTTATTATTTTATTACTAAATTTTGATTTAGTATTATTATAGATTCAGGTAACAAATATATTCGATATTTCGTCATTTATGTTTTGTTTATTTTATTATTTAATTATTAAATTTTGATTTAGCATTATTATGTTTTGTTTATTTTATAATTATATTAAATACGTAGACTCAGTTAGCTGATGTGATAGATAGTAAATGATAGACGTTGTATCAGAATAACGATTAGAAAACATCAGGAGGAACTGTTATGTTATAAGGTTTCAAACCCCAATTCCTCGGCCCAACAAAGTTAGCTGATTTGATTTGTCGACTAGGTGCAAGTTGAAGCCATTGCTGATTAGAATTTGTCTAATTCTAGGGTCTCAGCATTAGAAAAATCTCAATAATAATCTCACGGCTGTAATTCTTTCTTAAATTACGAGATTAGCGTCACTTATACAAACATAAGTGAATGAATTCAGTATAAAGTCTTGTATTCCCTCGTTTGTAATAACTCGGTGTCTATCTACAATGTCGTTCCGCAGAGATTTCAAATAATTTCAATAAATAAATACCTCAACTATCACAAAAATATCTGTGACATCAGTTTGTAGCTTAAGACTCGGAAATTAGAAACATTCGGACGATTACTATTTTCTCGGAAGAAGAACAGTTTCTATTCAAATTACAAATTTCATATTTCGGTTAAATCCCGATGCATCTTCACCATATAATGACAAACTTAAATCATTGAATAAAACAGAATAAATCAGGTAGATGTGAGCTATCTGTGTTGCATGCCAAGATATATTTTCTTTGTTTGAGAATTAATTTTAACAAAATAATTTGATTTTTATCATTTTGAGGAGACGTATTATAATCAAATTATATATTCGTATTCATAAAAGGATAACAAAAATGACCTGAACAAAACTTTATATAAATTTCGACAAGACCAAAAAGAGTATATTCCGTCCAATAACCTAACAAGTGTAGCTGATTTTCGAAAAACAGAGCAACAGGCTAGCTTAATCATCCAACTCTACTATCACTAGATATTGAAACGTAGATTATGTAAAATTGCGATTTGTTTAAAATATTTAAAATATGACCTTGTTTTTATAATGTAAAAGCTATGCCAAGAAGTAAATCAACAAATTAATTTTAAAATAAAATATTGTGTTTAAAAACTAATTTTAAACTAAATTGAGCGCATTGTTTTCATTCAAATTAAAGTAGACAAAACTATCTCAATAAAACTATAAAAATGCCGATAAAACTATTATTGTTATTGACATAGAACGAAATCAATTAATTGCTTACATTCTACTTATCATTATATGCTACTAATTCTTGGATGAAACAGTCAATTATTAAAAAGCAAATTATAGTTATAACTGCATCAGAATGCTTAAAACAATATCCTCAAATGAACCAAAACTCTGAATTTTTAAAAGATAATATATACAGAAACTATTGTAAACAAAAATAACATACAATTCGAGATTTGGCGAGTTCCGAACTTGGACAGCAGAAAGAATATTGTATGACAAATCTCTAAAGATTTTGATTTACATTAAATTTGAAAAACCAATTTATAAATATCAAAATTGAAATACAAATTGATTCATAATATGTAGTTATTACATACATATTAACTACATATTAATATGTAGTTTATAGAAACACACACATGCTGAAAGTGTGCTTTGCAAATTGTGATTCCAAAATTTCTTCTTATCTCTATTGGGATCAGAAGAAAGATTTATAATGCAATATTTATCGCTGATTTTGGTTTTTGTTTTTAAGCTAACTCACTCAAGATCATTTTACATAGACTTTAAATGGATAAATATGCTAGGACAGATTATTATAAGGATAAGTTGTAAACTCTAACTTGGGCTTGAAAATAACCATTTGCATTTAGAGGCAAGTTAGTTCATCAACGGTATTGATGAAATATTACGGAATATCTCACGGAACCTAGCATGTCATACTTGCCCTTGCATGTACATAATAACGAAAATATCATTAATGATGGAAACAGTGACTTAAACTTTTGAATATTTCAAACAAATACGATAAATCTTGCTCATCTTTTAACTAACAAACTCAAAACTCATAATTCGTTTTAAGATACATCTTTTCATAATGTATAGAACATCAAACGAGAAATCATTCTTTGTCCAATTCCCAGACTATATAGTCCAGTAATAATTAATACATTGCTTTCCATGGAAGTAGATGAGTAATCCCGTCTTAATTCTTAATAGCTACAAAACCGGAAAATACTTTATTCTTCGGAAGAGGTATTTGACAATAAACATTTTGTCATACTTTAAGTTACTTAGTAGTAGGGTGTCAGGTATTTGAAATCAATTATTGGGATTATAGTACATCAAACAATTATGAACATAAACTGCTTAGATTAATTCTGTAATTATCTTTGATCTGTTTTTGTGATAACAAAGAGACAATAACCCATCTCTCAACAATTCAACAACTTGCATCTCGACAAAAAATAATTGCTTTCAAATGATAGCATGAATGGGCAAAAATTTCTCTTCATAAAACAAAAATTTCTGCTAATGCAAAAATTTCTTTTCATAAAACAAAAGATATAATATCATAATTTATAAATTTTTAATTAAAATCATTTAAGTTTATTAAAAATTATTACAATGACATTTTAATTGATAATTAATAAATAAGAAATTAACAAGTAAGAAATTAATTAAAGTGTTATTTTGTAAATAAAATTTAATATTTTAAAGTGTTTAATTAATTAAAAATTGTACTCACAAAAACTTTAGCCAATAGATCTTTTTCGACTCTATATCAAAATGCCTAATGCGGTTACCTTTCAGTGACCTAAAATGTATGCTAACAGTCAGATCAACATATACAACTATATCTAGCAAATACAAATTTTTTCAGAACTGTTCTACCGCATATTTTATAGAATACAAAAATATAGAATAGAAATATAGAATTTGGACATTGTATTCCAAAGTAAAAATGTTTTCTAATAATAAGTTATTTTTAATAACTCATTATTATCAATGTAGACTTTGTTTTCCTGAAAATGAAAGTATAAATAAAAAGAAGTATAAATCAACAAAATATTATTTAACATAAATTTAAACTTTTAAGCGAAAATGTTCTATGGATGAGTAATAAACAATATGCTTCGTATTAGAATAAGGTTCACTGAATAATGAAATTTTATCAAAGGAAATAAGTCATAAGGCGTATTTGACACTACTGCTATGTCGGATCGAGGAATAGAGGGCGAAACCTGATAGCATAGCAGTTTTTCCTGATGGGATATATTCCTTATTCAGATACATTATATATTGTTTATTAGCCAATTCATAAAAATTGACATTTATTCTAAATTAAAATTTTTTATTTTAACTTGTTTAACTTTATTTTTCAAAGAAAGAAAAAAAACAAGATGAAAAAAAAACAAAATAAAAAAAATAATAAGTTAGTGTTGAGTTGTTGCGTCTATTTATGCCATTATGTTATTCTTTCGGAAATATACACGAAAGTGGATCTGGCAGATCGAAGAATAATTGAAGCTGATCGTACCATTAAAAATCCAAAACTTGATCTTGGGTTTTCAATGCAATTTTTGTATGATCGTTGAGTTTTCAATGTCTGTAATTTCGCTATTCGTCTAAAGATTAACTGCGCTTTATTACTTATTACACCATTACATGCTACAATCAATTGATAAAATTTTTCGTCTTCGACCTTCGATACACGTTCTCCATATTTTGCCATTTTGTGACTTGAGTGATAGCTAAAGTGCGGTTGAGGATCTTCAAAGCAATACGACTGAGCAAAATTGTTAAATTTACATATGTTTACGAGATACCGCTCGGTCGAAATAATTATATTTTTTAATGAGTTTAACTGAATGTTAGTATATGCTTATCTATTGAACTTCTCTCGGCTCTGGGCATGCGGATGAAGCACGGGGAACTTCAAACGATAACAACCTGATTTTAAGGTTTAATGTTATGTCTGCGTAGCTAGTGAGACTCTGTCTTGATTTTGTTGTAGCGTTTAATTTTATTAAAGATCGAGCGCGGCCTCCAAGTTTCTCAGACGGCGATATGATAAATGGTACGAACAAACCTTTTTCGACTGTTATCACATTTTTTTCTTCGTATTTCAAAATCTTTCTGTTCTCGTTGAACTCGAACGAGGACGAGGGGGCTCAGTTAGATAACGATTGAGCAAAAATGGAAAAGACACTGACATCCAAGAACGTCCGCTTATATCGTGTACCGTTGAGTTATGTCCCTATCACGTCTAGCCTTGCTCCATAGTCTCTTAAGTATTTGGAGCATCAAATTTTAGGTTGCTATGGACTGGTGATATTTATGGTTCGATTTCCACGCTGTGACACACACTAGTTAGTTCATGAGCAATTATGTCACGTAATGTATTGTGCCTGATAGTTAGTGGCCCTTTTCTGCATAAGGGGGCATGTTCGACCTCGAATTCAGCTATGCATGGGCAGTGTTTACCGACTAATTTGTTTGGCACTAAACCATATCGCGTTGAAATGGCATCGGCAAATTCGTAAGAGGTCATATGGAAGTTTTTGTTTCTTAGAGACAGGGCACTTAACCAGGCAGATGCAACGTATCTTAGTGTGTGCTAGAATGCTTTTAATTGCCAGGTTATGATGAATGGGGGATTGCGTGATTTCTCTTGGAAGAACGTGTTTCGGCGGATTGTGATCCGCCGAAAGTTTGAAGACTCCCATACTGCCTAGTGTAAGCGAAAGGTCATAATTTGTATACCATTCATCGTCGCGCGAGTTTCTTGTTATCTCTGATGAAGGTTTCATTTTATTGCGTCTGACAATTCAGCTAGCCATACCGGTTGGCATTGACACGTTTGTAGTACGCGCGTCCGCTTTGCTTGAATGGCCCGGATAAGTCCTGTAAAAGCGACTTGTGGATCTACCTTAGTGACTGACGTCAGGAAAGTGATGATAAGGTTCAAATTTTTTAAATGTTGGGTGATCGCTTCTTGTTCATACTCATGTGAACCAACAGAGGAATCAAGAACTGACAACCCGGCAGATCTTTAGCTGATTTGTGGAGATGGCAGATTGTTTGGACAAAGTGGACTGTGTGAGAGTATCTGAGATTTTACCGCGTTTACGTGTTATCCGTATTTCGATTCTTCCTTGATAGAATTTCTCTAATTATAATTAATATAGTTATATTAATAATATAAACAACTATAATAATTATTTATTATTTATATATCGTATAAGATAAGTAGACTCAGTTATCTGATCTATCCGATCGATATTACACAGCACAATATTATTTTTAACGTAAGCGGTTGCTTTTAATTTTTCAATTATCTCAATTTTTCTCATCTTTAGCTCTAGAACAACGTGCGAAAGGCATTACAATCAAATTTTGCCATTAATTAAATAAAAAGTAAATATGCAATAATAACCTTTAAATATTTATTTGTTTGTATTACTTGTACGTTTTTAAAATACCGAATGAAAAGAGGAACTGTCAAAATCCATATTCTAACCGTTGCTACTGCTGACCAATTTACTATATTTTCAAAGATTATGCAATTAACAAATTAATATCCTCATCATTTTAGAAAATTAATATGTAAGTAATTAAAACTAAATTATAATATAGGCTATGGCGATAGTTATTTGAAAATATCGTGTCTGGTCACATTTACAAAAAAGTTTGAAACCACATATTAACGCTTACGCATATTATTATCAGATGACCCCATTAATTCAAAAAAGACAAGCACATTCAAAAGGATGAAAACTTGATTGGTACAAAAGCAGAATTCATAAATTCATATTTTTATCAAATAAAAGTATAAAGTTACATTGATAATACATTGATACTTTTAAGCTGATCACGTTATTTGATAAAATTAAAATTCAGAAATACTAATGGAAATTAAATAACTTACAACACGTAAAAATTGTGTGATAATCCAAATAGTGGTTCAACACGTTCTATCAAATTGTAATCCAACCATCTTAAAAGCAAAATCGTGAAAATTGCAATCGACATAAATTCATACAAATACTGGACGCCGTTCACCCTCTTCGTGAGATCGTGTAATTGATTGATCAAGTTGTTATTCAGGTTTCTGTTAATATGAGAAACTTTAGTGTAAAAATCAAATTTGTATTCCATTCAAATATTTAAAATTTTTGATAAGTTTCAATAAAATAAATATTTTTTGTACCAACTTATCTTTTAAACGTATCTTATTAAATAAACAGCTCTAAGTTGTAAAAAAGCAATGTCTGAAGCAAAGTTCTTGTACATCCTCATCTTCTTTTAAACCAAAAAGGTATTTTAGAGTGCAATTAAACAGAATATATAAAAAGTATACAGATTAAATATTAAAAATTATAGTTTTCAATATTAAAAAAATATTAAAAAAAATTTAATATTAAATTTAATATTTTCAATATTAAAAAATATTGAAAAATTTTGACGTACACCAAACAATAAATTAAATATTCAATTTTGGGGTTAAACATTATTTTGCTTGAATATTAAAAATGTTTTTTTCAATTTGCATTTTTTATATACATTTTTGTATACATTTGACGGAACAAAATAAAAATAAACTTAAATTTTCCAGTTGCAAAATAGAAATTTAGACAGGTGTTAGTATCTTAAGGTAAACCAATAATAATATTAATATATTTATAATCGGTGTATATTTTTATATATTCGAGAGCATGTATTGCTGTATCTGCAAAGAATGGGAATACTATATAAAAGAAAAGCAAGGATTTACTGAAACTCACAGTAAAATATTTGTATCTGCATTTA
This sequence comes from Pomphorhynchus laevis, assembly GCA_012934845.2. NCBI lineage: Eukaryota > Metazoa > Acanthocephala > Palaeacanthocephala > Echinorhynchida > Pomphorhynchidae > Pomphorhynchus > Pomphorhynchus laevis. The sequence goes on along the minus strand of WNNJ02002206.1, from coordinate 10,189 downwards.
TAGTAACCTTTTAAAAAAAATTAAAATAATATTAAAATAATAAAATAATATTTGCTTATTAAAATAATAAGATATTACTCACAATTCTTTACATTGCAAAGAGTAGTTATTTTTTAAACGTTCAGCGATCATTTGGATATCTTGCAAATACTGAAGATGGTGCATTTGATTTATGTTTTGTGTACTTAAGCCGGAAGCAGCATGCTTTACAATATCGTTTATCTCAATTAACCCAAAATTGCTCAAATCGCACACTTTATGTGGAATAGTCAAGGTTCGCATAACTAAGCACATGATAATCCAGCAACAGCAGTTTACTTTAAGCATCTAAAATTAACACTATTTAAAAGCAGGAAGGTGTACCACACAAATTCTTTATGACTTAAGAGAAAAATACATCAATCCAAATTAAAAATTGCAGATATAGATATTTGCGTCTTTTAAATGCTATCACTAATCATTATAAAATATGCTCATTAGAAGAAATATATACATATATTTCTTCTAATATTTCTTATATATTTCAATATAAATATATCCGTCTAATTCCTAGGCGTTTTATTTTATAAATTTTTTAACTTATTGTTTTATTTATTCTGTATCATTTATAAAGTTATACCAATGGTTCATGTATTGATTACTTTATATTACTTTAAATAATATAATAATATAATTATTATATAACAATTATTTATTATTTATTATTAGATTACTTTATATTCTCTAAAGAATTAAAATAAGTAAAAGCACAAGAAATACTATTAAAACTGGAAGAGAGACAAACCACATTCGGCTTATCTCTTTCAATTAGAGCAACGACACTCAATCGCTTAATTAAAAGTTTGCAGCTTTAGATAAAATATTATAATAATATATTCAATATTATAATATAATATAAATCAAAGATTAAATGCTAGAATAATCTAAATATTAGCGTAGTTTTTGAAGAAGTTTTAATGATATATATAATTTTATATTGTAAATATAAATATTCTCTCGATATTTAAACGCCTTGTATAATATTGCACAAGTAATACTATTCAGTGGCACATTGCATGTAGCACTGAACAATATAATTTTATAATATAAAGACAATTTAGGTTAAAATTGAAAGTATAAAATGGCATTAGTCGTCACACCTCATTTTAACTGTTTATAAAATATAATTTGTAAATTGCCCGAAATCAATTCTCTGAAAGGCAGTGAATTCAAAGAGGCTTTTCTGCTTTTCGAGAGGTTTGGCGAAACCACAGTCGACTGAACAGCTTGACATCAAGATGCGGTTTCTGGGGCACAACCCGACAAATATTTAGATTCGGGTCATGATCAACGAGTTTGAGTCTGGTAACATCTGATAGCAGCCTGTATGCTGTGATTTACATCGATAATTTGTAAATTATCAATTAAAATGTGATTTAAATTTTATCTAAAATTATTAAATTTTCACAAATTACATTCTAATTAATACTTTAATGCTATTTAAAATACCTTTCGCATCTTTTGCTGCGAAAGGTACCATCTATTGGTACCAAGAAGATAAAATGTTTTACGTTTAATCAATCAAATTAAATTTAAATTTAAAAGATTGAACATAAAGTTAAGAATTGATTTACAATATTAAGTCAAACATTTGGTTTGATTACATATGCTGTCAATCCATATGAAATGTTTCAAATAATTAATAAGATAATTTGTATAGCGGTACTTACGGCCTTTAATAATTGTCAAGATGATATAATTAATAAAGATGACGAGAAACTGAGCTTATTAATACTTTTGACTTGTAATAATTGCTGATGAATGATAAAATATTCAGACTAAATCTTGATCTCAGTTTAGAAAAATTCTTCTTCGCTCTGGAAAAATCGTCTATTTATAGCTGCAAGTTTTCACAAACATAACTTTAAACATTTTGAACTTTAAACTTTATATAAAAATTTTGTCTTTGAACAACAAACGAAGGAAATAAAGTGATTCAATTTAAAATTGTAAAACTACTTTTTAATCACGTATTGTCTACTCTACATCTGTAAGGTTGACTTACTGTAGGTATTCTTAAAAGCAAAGTTGCTTTTTTAAGTTATAGAAGCTAACATTTGAATAACTGAATCAGGATCAAATGTCATGTGAATAGAACTTTTTATATATTTGTGAGTCAAAGGCAATTATATTTTTACTAAACATTTAGTCAGTAAAAAATACTCACGTGTATAGTCAAATACTTTACAGTTTAAATTTTTTTCTAAAACAAATACAATCTACAGATGTAAGATTGTGTTATTGTTGATATGAACGCTAAATACAAATGTTGTTATCATCATGGCAAACAGTCGCTTGAATAACAATATAAGAAAAAAGTGTCTTACTGAGTGTTTCTTTTAAAAATGTATAAAGTTTTGGAGTCAAATGCAATTTTGATGTGAATTAAGCACAGCTAAGTCGGTATATAAACAAGGAAAAGATTAATTACATATCTGACAGTCCCAAAAGAATTGTTACTTCATAGAAAGGCAGAATATTGCAAAAATTAAACAATTTAAAAGTATTTGACAAAAATGGTTGATATCTTTAACAAATCTTTACAACAATTTGATTTATAACCGCAAAAGAAAAACAAAGATGCAGAAAATTCATTTTAAAACGAATTATTTTTAAATATAAAAATGTTAAAAACATTGTTTACACCCAGAAAGTGTTGATAAAATATTTAAAACGAATAAAATATAGTTTAATGTGTGATTGACCAGCAGTTATAATGTATATCGTTAAGTGATTATTATAAAAATTTGATTAGAATCCGCTTTTTAACATATTTTAATCAGTTTATATTAATGACATAAACATAATGACATCTCTATTAATGACACTTTTCAAAGCAATCATTATTCGAAGTTAATAGGATAATGATAGCCTAAGTGACACCAATGGCTAACTAGTTAGGGTAAAAGTAACTTCCTTGTTTGATATCAACAAGACTTAAAATTCAACTGTTGTGTAAAATCCAAATTAAGCGGTCTAACTGCTTATGGCATAATCGCTTGTTGCGACAAGTACAATATTTTATGTTAGGCACTTTGCATTCAAAACTTTGTAATCGAGTTTGCATTAAAATTAACATATAAAGTTAATCTTTTCATGTAAAATAAGTTGTCTTTCTATACGTGATCTATTTTATAAGATTTACTTCAAATGTATTCTTAAATGTTAGCGTATCTTGTTCTAGAGACAATTGCTTGAATTATAATATTTTATAATAATAGACATTAAATGTATAATAAATTGAACTACTTAAACTATCTGACTGGTAAATCATATCGTTTTTACATTTTAAATGCCCAAATTTAAAATGACATATAAAGAGGTATTTTAAATGCATCCTTTATAATTGCCCTTTTACCTTTTGTTAAATATGCAAATTGAGTTTAAACCCTCTTCATCTTAAGAAGTTCATTACATTCGTAAATCATATTTAATAAAACTTAAATGAACAGGCAAATTAAAACTTGGGGCGGTAATCAAATGAGTTCGATATGATAAATTCAGATAAATTAATTACTATATAAATATATCGTTTTATACGAAACTATATTTTACATTCATTTTAACACGACCTATATTATAATATAAAACTTAAAACAATGTTTACAGCGAGAAGGTGTTGATACAAATATTCAAAATAAAAATCAATTAAGTTAATGTGTTAATGCCCTGTAGTTAAAAAACAATTATTTTTCGTTATATAAAAATAATTACGAAATTTAAAATGGCATATGTCAATTGATAATTTCTACAATTAAAATAAACAATTAATGATCGTTTCGCAAATCATTAATTGTATAATAATAAATTGGACTAACACACTATCTGACTAGTAAAGTAAACCGTTCTTACATTATTTTATTTCTTCACTGCTCAAAATCAAAAAGTCCTTATTATCAAATTCTACAAATGACTGCTTTACTTTCCTGTAAAATCGAGAAATCATTTTATGTCATCATTTAAAACTTTATGCCAACAAGTCACTGTTCAAAAATAAACCATCAACCCCCAGCTTTCATTGCTATACAAATAAATTCTTCAAAATTAAACTCTACAAAAAATGAATTCTTCGACATATTACTGCTTCATAGGATTTGGTTGCTAAAACCCATGTGCATTAAGCAGTGGCGCCAACAGCTGACCACCTTTCATTATTGAATATGCTGGCGGCTGAAGATATACACTTTGCTTAGAGAGAGGTTCACTTTAATTCTAGTAGAGTGAACTTCTTTCAGGCAGCTATCCAACTTTTCCCCAGAATAGGAAATGAGAGCTTGACCGGATTTAATTCCTAACGATTTTCGTAAGCTAACGGGATCCTTTCGACTACCAACAGAGATTGCAATTACAGCCCTACTCCGACGAAACTGGAGTTATTGATATAAGATCTAGCTCAGTACGGCCAGGACGAGAATTGCTTGTCTCAATTTTTCTCAAGCTTTCTTCTGGAAGATATTCAAGTAGGATAAGTTTAGGGCCCACTTCCCGGCACTTTCAAATCCGTCGTCCCACTATCTTCTCGAGTTTGTCAGCTTTTGACAGCCATTCAAAGAAAAGTATTGACCGTCACAATGCGTTTAGCCTCACCATCTTATGTAGCCGGCATCAATATTAGCCTATGTATTTTTTAACCAAGAAAAAATCGGTTTAATGTCTCAAAGACCTGCGGGCAAAAATGCGCTTGCGTATAGAATCAGCGATCATTAAAGTAGACGTAACTTAATCCCACCGAGACTTCGTGGGTTTGTCAAAGGGTGCTCGGACCATACGACAATTGGTGAAGTGCATCAGTTTGTCAGGATAACAGTCATCACCTTGCTGTAGCTGTTTCTCTTCACTTTTCTGCTGTATTTAACCGCATCTTCACCCGCTTCGTTATTTCTTCTCTCAGCTCACTCCAGCTACCTGCGAGAGTTGTTAGCAGGGTAGAGATATTGCTGCAGACCAAGCGGTTTTACTATTAAGACGATCCTGATGTACGTAATTTCTATCTTATTACAGATGTACCTCAAGATTCCCAACTTTCTCCTATCTTATATCTTGCTAGCTCTATTGTTCACTTTTAGGATTTCAAACGCGATCAACATTTTGTTGTATATGCTGATCATACCACAGCTCTGTTTTCTGAAAGCAGATAAGATGTAGCCTCGGACCTCAGCCGATTCGTTTATTGATTAAAAAATCAGTTATTCCCATCCAACCCTGTTCTAAACTCTGAAAAATCGCTGGTAGTAAACTTTCAAGGCGCCCCTGCCATTAAGAAAAAACTTATCATACTAGCACTATCGGCACTCTCTTCCATTTCGCAGCATCAATCACTGCTTATCTTCACGAGTAGAGTAAAATATCTAGGATCACCGTTTCAGTGAAGTAATCCGCGAAAGCTGACTCGGGTAGACAAACATATATAGAAGAGAACTAGATGGGCCCTAGAACAAGCCCAGCATCTGTCATTGGTTTAGAAAACACAAGTGCGCCTTTGGGGTATTTGGAGTATCTCAGGATTAGTCGTCTTCCCTAGAAGACGTCTCCCAGAACAAAGACTAAGGTTTCTCAAGCTCTTTATCTTGAGATTACCGACCATAGTCCGCCTCGACTGGACTCTTAGGGGATGAATGTCCCGAAATGGTTCTGTCGGAAGGCGGCGCGCTGTTGCGGTTGGGGCTTTCATCCCTATAGACCTGAGACAGTAAGACTTGAAGGAGAAGTAGAAAATTGTAGTAAAGTAAAGTCCTAGCACGAACAAAGAGCAAAGAAATAAATACGTTCCTTCTATTTTTCTAATACTTTATGCTTTTCAAAATAGTTGGTGGTTGTTTTGTTAGCAAAATCTTTATTTATTTGCTGTTTAAAAACCTTTTAGTTTATTGTGTTACCATTATTTTGTTTAGCAAAATTCTAAAAATATTGTTCATTGCTGTTACTATAAAAATGTTTCTACTTTGAGCATTTGTAGCAATACTGAACTAATCCAATATATTCTGTTAAAATTGTTTATCCTAGCTTATTTTAGCAGTTATAGTTTTATCAAAATTACTTATTATTAAATTTAATTAAGAATTTAAGGCAAATTGAAAAAAATAAATATGTTCAACATTTGGTAAATCGAATAATATTGCATTCAGTTCAAATTAATTTCTTTTTCGGCGAACCATTCCCGATAATAAAAACTCGTGAATTATATTTAAATATTTCGGATGTTAGTGCAGCCCTTTTCAATCTGAAATTTATACATTAGATGAGCGTAAGTAATTTAATCAACCCTTTTATCATGTCGTTTGTATTTTAATGAATAACGACTCTGTTTCTAGTCTACAATGAAAATCTGTTACTAGTCTACAATATTTTATAAAACAATTTTTAAAATTTTCGTAAATCTTAAATAACTCTGTACCGAAGCTTCCTAGGTACGAAACCTCCTATTGTCAAATAGTCTTCTCACTTGTACATAGTAAAATTTTATCAAATATATCCTATTCCTAAACCTAATTATAAAGTTAAACATATTATTACTTTTGTGGTAAAATTTATAGCCCATTCAGGAAAATCACATCTCGCAAATCATCACTTATCCACCATTTGCATGCAATTTCTCATTTTAGACAAAAATTATTCGATCGCACTAAAGCAACATTCTAACAAGTATGATAATGGACATAACAACAATTGTCTTGCAACATCCCATTGACTAAGATTAGGTATATGACTTGTGGTTCGATTTTTACATCCCAACAAATTCCTTTCTCTAGCAAAAATGTTGTAAACTGTGTCCTATCTTATAATTACGGTGTTCTATCTGATAATGGACATAACAACAATTAACTTGTAACATTCAATTGACTAAGATTAGGTATATGACTTGTGGTTCGATCTTTACATCCCAACAAATTCATTTCTGTAGCAATAATGTTGTTTATTGTGCCCTATCTGATCATTACGGTGTCCTATCAGATAATGGGCATAAGAACAAGAATTGTCTTTTAACATCATATTGAATAAGATTAGGTATATGACTTGTGGTTCGATCTTTACATCCCAACAAATTCCTTTCTCTAGCAGTAATGTTGTGAATTGTGTCCTATCTGATCATTACGGTGTCTTATCAGATAATGGGCATAAAAACAACAATTGTCTTGCAACATCCCATTGACTAAGATTAGGTATATGAGTTGTGGTTCGATCTTTACATCCTAACAAATTCCTTTCTGTAGCAATAATGTTGTGTATTGTGTTTTATCTTATCATTAAGGTGTCCTATCTGATAATGGGCATAAAAACAACAATTGTCTTGTAACATCCCATTGACTAAGATTAGTTATGTGCACCTGGTGTAATCAAAACTTTCGGAATTCATATTCGAGTTTAAATTTTAATTCTTTATTTGTAGAGATGACTATTAATTTATCTGCGAGATGTATTTCCACATTGTTTTTGCTTGAAAACTAATCCAATATCATATCAGAAATGTTTAATTTAAGGATATATTTAAACCTTTTGTTATAATCTAAATAGAGATTTCAGATGTTGATAATGTATTATGATATCGTGATTTTTTACAATCATATTACTTACGTGATTATAATATGTAATTAAAGGGTTTATAAAACGGGCCTGAAGCTTATTGTTTGCAAAATTGGATGTTTAATATATCTGTAATCCTTTCGAATGCTTTGAATTTGCTAACAAATAGTCATTTTTGCAGATCTTAAAATAAAAAAATAAAGCAGCAAATTAAAAAATATAAACGCAGTATACATGCGTTTGTTACAGTAATACGTAATTTAGAAAGTAGTTTAAGAGTTTTAGAAAATGTCCTATGGTTTCTGCTGCGTTACTTTTTGATGTGCATCCATTAAAAAAGTGTATCTGATTTAGAGACCACATAGCTCTCTTCAGGATACGTTTAAGTCTATACATTATTATATTTTACAGGATTATATTTAAGTCTATATATCCGCATACATTTAAAAAGTGTATCTGATTTAGATTTAATTCCTCCTGATGACGTCAAAGTTCATGGAAACCGCACGCTCAATTTTCAGTAATAAGCTATCCGTATTTATTTCATTTTCTATTGGAATGATATCTGTAGCTATTTGTCCGACCTTTCTTGGTGTAAGATTATAAGCTAATTAAATATGCTTACGTTCAGAAAGCATATTTACTTCTTCCTAACTAATTCCTGCCTATAACTAGCAATAATATTGTGTATTGTGTCCAATCTGATAATTACCATGCCGCCTGTCATGCACGATAATGCAAATTAAGTATCGAGGACAGATTCGCGTGGACAACGAGCTTTGCAGTCTTTTGTGTCGATAGAGTACCGTATAGAGATTGCATCACGAAATTGTTGACTATTTAGTCTTGATTGAATATAGCTTGTTGAGTAAGATATAAACCGTGCTAACGCACCCTTTTCAGAATCGTACAAAATTATGGATTTTATTTCTTTACTGCATAAGTTCACTGTTGGCATTACTTTGTCCTGTATTTCTAACTGATGTTGATAATATATTTGATCTGATATCTCTTTTTGTGACAAGGACATTAAGTGACCTAGTTCACTCCGCTGTCTTGGTTAATCTTAATAATCGAATGTACAATGTGTTTGTCCCTTTTCAATTATTTAGAACTTCCTGTCAGCCACATCTTGTTTCGATAGAATATATCACGATCACTATTTTATGTGTTATATTGAGCAGCTAATGTAGAAACTAAGTTGTCGTAGATTGACCATTTCTTAATAGTTAAAACCAATTGTCCATTGCAAGATGGTTATATTTGTATTAAACATGATAACAGAAAGCATTGTATGCTACTCGTGCATCTACCTATAAGATTCCAGGTAAATCTATTACTCTTTTAATCCACTTTGTGTACTCATCTGTTTCAATCAGCGACCTTAAATGTTTACTTAATCTAATTCCGGTATTTTAGAACATGTTTTCAACTTCCCGCTTACAATGTGTATGAACCATAATTCTGAACTTAGTGATACTTATATAAAATCAATATTTCATGTCAAGCTATAACACTTGAAAAGAACTATTGCAATAGCCGAAAATTTGCAAACAATAATTTCTTATTTTATTATTTCTTTCCTTGTTAAAACGCCATGTACAATACACTAAATTATTACACGAAACTTTTATATGCAAATGAAATATACGGAAGAAAGCAGGGCAATTACATTAACGTCTTCTGTACTGAAATATATAAGGATTCCTGATCGATCATCTAGATATGCTATTTTAAACGCGGAGAATATTTGTTTCTTCGAAGTTGATCATATAATTCTTGGTCAAGAAATGGTTTGTAATCGCTAAACTCATATTAACCACTTAAATGCATATTTATGCTATCTGATCATATGTATAATATATTGCGGAGTATGACAAACATACGAAGCTTCACAGTCTTTACATTATATGCAATTACATTACACCCATAGAAATGTATTTAAATATTCGTTTAAATATACTGCTCAGTGTTGCGTGATTTTTGTGAAAGTTCCAAATGTATAGCAGATCCTCGTACAATGTTAAGTAGACGAAAACATGAAATTTTAGTAGTTAATAATGTAACATTAACTTAAGCAGATTGGATGCATGATGGTCGAATATCTAGACTTACTGTCTTGGATAAGTAGCAAATTCTTAGTATGCTCACTTGAGATTCGTAAAATCCCAATGAAAACTCGCTGATCTTAAATTCATAAAACTCGCTTATTTTTTCAAATCTTTATTTGCTATCAATATTTTAACATTGCTATTCATATTAAAGAATGCCTTATTAGGTTCTACGATTTTATGCTTTCTTATAATGGTTTTGAATTTCATAAGTTTCGAATGCTTACGAATAAGTAAGATAAAACTTTGCAATATTTTGTTTGACCATTAGATTGACTCAAATGATATTTCGGGATTATGCCCGATAGAAAGTTGATTGTTGAACTAGCTGACTTTCAGTAAAACTCGATTAACTTTTCAAGCATGTAATCTTCATCGAAACTGGATTAAAAATTAAATATCCATAAATTTTATAAAGAAGAATTTGCATAAGTGAATTAAAAAACTTATAGTAGGTCACATCCACTTTTCATGTAATCGCTTAAAATTATTAATCAAATTATTAATTGCTTAAAGGT
>WNNJ02002205.1:0-20169 GCA_012934845.2 Pomphorhynchus laevis | reverse complement strand
AGCGACAATTCAGCAACAACCTCTGCCTAGTGTTTAAGGATGGTCCGCACAGCAATTCGATCTGGTTAAGAGCGTAAGCCTCAGACAATTAAGCAAAGTGTCGGAAACGCCTTTATTCACAATGTCACACAGGCAACCGAAACGACCAGTGTGTACCTCATTCTACTGATGAGTGTTGCCGGGTACTCATCATTTCGATGCTGAAGTGGTCGTCTAGAAGTGACATGGTGATTGAAAGTCGTGAATCTAAGTCCAGTCTATCAAGCAACACCATTTAGTTTATATAACAGTATATATACTGTATATATACAGTATAATTAAAGGAGAAATAGAACGATCAGGAAACATATGAACGCTTTCGTGTTTATATGAGGTAGGCGAAATCGAAAAACTACACACGCATAACTAAATCAGTTTGGTACAGTATAATTATCACCTAGAGAACATGCAAATGTGACCCAAAATGGTTTGGAAGGCTCGAAGAACTGAATATTAATGCATATTCATCATGGAATCCTTGTAAAATGATGTTATATGGAAATTATATAATTTATCTGAGAGCATGAGTGGTTTAAACATATTCAACCCATATCGCAGTGGGTTTACGAATTATGAAAATTCAAAAGGATATTCCGCATTTGTTAAGAATCTAAACCACAAGGAACACTTCAAAAATCAATCGACGCATATTGCGTTATTGTCTCTCAATTAAAAAGCAGAACGATTTCTAGATACATTCGTTCAAGAATTACATCTTATTTTAAATTATTCGTATGATGCATCAATCAATCTATTAGAAAACAATTTAATTCTTTCCACAGCCCAAAAACAACCATAAGTTCATAGATAATTACACATAAAATCCCTTATAAAATATTAGACAATATTAAAAGAAATCAATTACAAATAGAAATAATCGATAAAAGGGTTTTATTTTCACTTTACCTCGGATATAGGCGAGTCCGGTGTTGGCTTGACGGTGCATGAGATAAAGGAGAAAAGGATAGAATGAGGTGGGAAGTGAGATGCAATAATTACACTAACCTAGGTTATTTATATTTATTTTTATATTTTATATTTTTATAATTTTTTCGATATTTTTATATTGTTAACGTTTTTTATTTCCACCCTCAATCTGTTCAATTTTATTCTCTTCTGTTATTTGGTAATTTTCTTTTTCACGATCACTAAGGCGTTTGTAGATTTTTTGAAGAATTTATACCAAGATGATGACTTGTTACCGGTCTTCAGAATGCTTTAGAAATGAGTAAGGTAATTGCCACTTAGCAATTAAGTTTGCTTATTGAGATATACAGTGAAATCCATAAACCTGAAGTGCTTGTGGGTTATTCTTCTTAACTCAGTCAATCACCTCTTGGTATAAGCCGAAGTTTTAATTGAACTTAATATAACCTCTACCTCTTTGACCTCATCCTCACTCAACTGCTTATAAATTTCCGCATTTTACATCGCCTCAAGTTCCTTTAATTCATCATGACAAGTTTTGCTCCTCGACAAGTTTTGTTATGTCATTTTCAATGACCTCCACGGACTTGCCCATGGACACGATATCATCCAAGTCAGATTATGTGAGGCACTAATGCGGATTCTAAACCAAAGCTTTCAAAATCTGTTAGGGCGGCAGCATCAAACAAAAAAGTTTCCGAGCGGAATGTAGCGTGCTCCGAGTAACTTTCAACCAAACTTGATATTGGGCTTAGTCTGATCTTCAAGCAGCTCATGATGTTGAAGTAGTTCTTCCAAAATTCTCATAGGTTAAGTTGGTAATTTCTATGACCTCAAGACACAGGTTGAACAATGATTTGGTATAAAATCAGGTCAATAGGCTGGAGAATAGGTGTGATATTCAGTAGTAGATACAAAACTTTTATAAACTTGAGTTAGTCGAGTACAAAACCTTTGAGTTTAGATGATGAGTGGGGGCATTGTAAAGACATAGCACGCACTTCGAAGTTAATTTGTGTTCTTTAAGGTACTTGTTTAATCCAACTCTTTGGATTAGCACGCCAGAAAACTAGTAAACTTGAAGCAAATCTTTATTGATTATATGAGCCTTAAATGCTCTAGGGTTCTCATAATTGTAAACCAGTAACGACTTGAGTTTGCAGTTTCTTTCGACGTTGACACATAAGGCGAGAGTCATCCGGTTCTTAATTGCGTATGTGCAGGTATTTTCTTTTTTTTCTGCGATGGTGTATGTTCAAGGATGTTTTTTTCCACAAAACAGACCACTGTTATAACAGTTAAACACTTGTGTGCGAAACAATCTTCTTTTTAGATATTTTCGAATTGCTTCAAAGTCATCACCAGGTGTCTGAGCTGGAAGCTTTGCCGTACGGATACCGTTTAGTTTCCATTTCAATTTTATGTTTCAATTTCTTATTGAATTCCTCATGTGTAGAATATGTTTAACACTGTCCCATATTTCCCCTATTGTTCGCCTTTAAGCCGCAATAGATGTCGCTGGCCTTTTCAAATGATGGTTTCAAACATATAATATGCTTGTCCTTTAACAATGTCCTTTAATTGTCCTTTAATCTCTTCCAGGATTGAACGCACTAGCCTTCTTGGGATCAATGATAATAAAAAACACTAATAAAATACCCAGCATTAAAATCCGATCATTAGACATGTTTGCGAAGCGAAACGGTAATGTAAACCTAACTTTTTATTCCAACGTGAGTGCTGATGTTAGTGGGATCAATCACGAAACTTCGATGTTGCATATTGGATATTATACCGGGCGTAGAGTCGATAATTTGATCAAATTTCGCGTCGTATGTTGGAAAATGTGTGTTTAGGCAAATGTATACATAGGTATTATTATATTATCAATTCGATGAAGTGTTCAAAAGGCATAACTCTATTTTGGTGTCATCTAGGCTTACCGCTTATCTTTCGATCATCATCGGAATAATATTAAATACCACACTGTTCAGAGATACAATCGCAAGTCGATAAGGACAAGTAGCTAGTGACGCTCTAAAGAGTTGCTCTCGCGATTAATTAAACTCAGTATATTATGTGATACCTATAAATAGCCTATCTTTCGTGTTCAAAATGCATTCCTCACATTATTTGCAAGTAATTAGTTATAAATAATTAGTTAATAAATTATTAAGTATTAATTAAATAGTTATAAATAATTATTGACGCAATATCATAATTGACTTGAACCTCATCGTGTGTACAAATAAGACCTACATTTCAAAATATAAGTCCTATCTTATGATAGAAATGTTCTTCTTGACGGCATTGCGTGAACGGTCTTTATAATGACAGTAAAGATCACATTTTTTTAAATATACATGTGCCATCAGATGTAATATAAAAATTCTGAAATTGAAATGTCAGTCAATTAGAACGATACTAGTGTATCGCTTATCCAGGAGCCATGATAATACCTCGATCCACGATAATAACAATTTGATTATTATTTTATTATTAATAAATATGCAATTCAAAAATAACTATAACATAATTTTATAAAATAAAACTTGAATTAATTATTTAATTTAAATAAATTATTAATTTTACTACAATTTAATAAATGCCTATGAGTAATCCGGAAGATGAGTAAAAAATGAAACTAATTCACGAATCTGCTTATATTGTCGCTCGGATTTCAATCACTGAATATTTCTCATTTGCCAAAATTGAAAATAGTTACAAATATAAAACTTACAGTAATAGTACGTATTGCTACCGCGTTAGTAATGCGTGTAAATTTGAAAACGACTTCAATTTGTTCAACCATTAAAGGAAGAGATAAAGGAAGAAACATATTTTTGAGCTAAAGCAACATTAAATATATTAAATTCATAATCGATTATTATTTACCGTTACTAAATGAATGTGATGTGATGAGTTGTATTCAATGCCAGCAACATTGAATATAAAAGTTATTGAATAATCGCCGGGCTAAAGATATACATTGAGTTTTACGTTTTTATTTGATTTTTATCTTTCAATAAATGCTATAATGTAATAAATGCATTGAATTTGTATTTGACGATTTTTGTATTTACATAAAAGCAATTTCGCATTTGCTATAAAACCATTAAATTAGCACGATAAGTCGTCTTTTATACGAAAAATGTTTTAAAATAAAAAAACAAAATCAATAATAATAAATTTCAATTTATGAACACATTATAATCAGATTAGATTACTGATTATACGTATTTTATTCTATATATTTTTATTCTATTATTAATTTCTATCATTAATTTGTAAATTAAAATTAAACATAAAATAAAAAAATAATGATTTTAAATATAAAATGATTATATAAGATTTTATACAATTTATTTATAAAATTAAAATTTAATATTATAATATTTTGTTGATGTATTATTCTACATTATAAGAAATAGAAATAAAATACATTAAACTTGCTCGAAAATTAGCAGAAGATAGTCGTATTAAGAATACAATTTTTTAAATTTTAATAATTTATTAAATTTTAATATTTTTATTCTCACTATCATTCGTGTTTTATCCATGTTGGGTCGAGGAATAGGGCCGAAACCTGATAACATAGCAATTCCTACTGATGACCTCTAATCAGTAATTTATTAGTCAATTCATAAGAAATTAATTTTTATTTTAAATTTCAATTATAAATTCTATCGTTATATATAATATGGCAACATTACCTCTAAATATTGTTTAAACACAATTTAGTAGGCAAAACGGATAAAACTATGTTTTTAATATGAAAATGTGTATAAATCAAAACAAACCTAAAAACAATTCAAGCGGTTTCACATTTTAGAGTCGAGTTCTCATATCAGTTGGGCCAAATACGTGATAATGACGTATTTCCTGTTATGAAATTTGATTATATAGTATCTTATTCTAACATAAAGTATATAATTTATTATCTATCCATAAAAATAAATAAATATAAATGATAATTTCTATAAGAACCTATTTTAATCATATTTGAAATTCCTCTGTAATTTATGTATGCAAGAAATAAGGTTTACATACCTGCAATGGATGTTTAAATGAAATAAATTGAATGAAATTACTTTCTTCAGTAAGAAAGTAATTAATCTGATTTTCTGAAAACAGGAATTTAGTACAAATACTACGAGTAGTAAATAACCTTTATCATTTAATACGATACACTTTTCTAATTTAGAATTTTTCGTGATTGGAGTTAGTAAATAGTATACGTTAGAGAGAACCTAAAAGTTTAAAACATAATTGAAGGTACACGCCACTGAAAAGTAAACTAAAAATTGTTAATTCTAATATAAACACATCTAAATATCAAAATGCAATCAATGAATATGCAAATCAATTAATTAATTGTTAATTAATTAATCACTAATCAATTAGTGCAAAATTAACATATTAATATGTTAATTTAAACAATTGTTTTATTAATTAAATTGATAATAATATTGAATAATATATTATAATATTTATAATTATTATATTATAATTATATTATAATATTATAATATAATTATAATATTAAAGTAATATTGTAATATAATACGTAATATTCAATACGATATCTTTTCTTACCGTTTTATATTAATTTATAATACTTTAAAAATCAATTTAAATTATTAAATGAATTAATTTAAAAGTAATTATTCATGTAATACGTTAATATAATACGTTAATATGTTATAATACGCACATTGATATATATTTATTATAATACGCACAATTGATTTGATATATTCAAATCAATGTGCATTCATTGATTTATCATTCGTCCAATGTTAGATGTAAAAGATATACACTTTGAAAATCAAACAAAACGCTTTCTTGTAAGAAACAGAAAAAGCAGTGCAACATCAAAATTTTGAATTTTGATATTTTTATAATAAAATATAAATTTTAGATTATTCAAACAACATATCGCCTCAAACCTCAAAAATAATTTTATAGGACTTCAAATAAAGAAAATAAATATGTAACAATTTATGGTCTATTTGTTGTCTCTTTAAAGCCGTATATAGATGGATTTCTTTTGATTTTATAATCTCAATGTTAAAAGCAATTTAAAAATAAAATTAATTATTCATTTTGGAATTTTTCAAATTTATTTCATTAAATTTGATAAAAAATTGTAAAAATTAATATCTGAAAACCTTAAAACTGAATTAAATCTATAAGCGTAACTAACTAGAAAGTGAAAACAAATAAAATACGAATTTAATCATCATAATTAAATAATGTTAAAATTATATTATAATTTATATAATTATAACTTTAACTAAAAATTGTAGGCATAATTTTAATAATTATTTTAAAATGCTGGATGTATTATGTTAAAGTAAATTTCTTGATAATGGTTTATCTCAAGTCCTATCAAATACTAAAGCTTATACTTTAACAAATCTGGTTTCTTTCATTCTTATTTTTATAATTATAAGTTGCTATTAGTATGCTTTATCAATATAATCATAATTATATATAATATAAATATAATATCTACGAATATAAGTACCTGCTTATAAAGATGCAAATGTACATTTTATTAGTATTATAAATATTATACTTTTATCTAAAAAGTATCAAATGACTTATTTTATGAATGACTGAAAATAATTGGTTCTAATTATTTTAATGCCTATTATTCATCATTCAAATAAAAATATTAAAATATTATTTAGATAAGTGTATAAATACATGGGTTATAAATAACCCATCCATAGGATATTTTCATTCATCACTGATTTTCGACAAAAATAATTTGTTTTATTACATATTATTAATTTAAATTACCCATTTGGGTGATAATATATTTGTTAAGTAAGCATTGACACTAATGCATTGCTTCGCCGATCAACATAAAGTATTTTCAAAAATATCAGATAATGAAAGATATAAATAGGTCACCATAAGCAACTGGTATTTTATCGGTCATTTACCTTTATTGTCTGACATATAATAACATCACCAAATATTGTATTTAAACCTAATATGGAAAGACATTTGCGGTCAAAGCACACTGATTTAGTAATAAAAACGCTAGAATACTTTAAGCGAATTCATGAAAATATGCAAAAGTAAGTTACACGTCTGTGGGATTAAAATTATGAATTTACTGGTTCCTGTTGTCAAAAGGTTTAGCGACAGTTGCAGTATACTATATATATATATATATATATATATATATATATATATATATATATATATATATATATATATATATATATATATATATATATATATATATATATATATATATATATATATGTTACGGCATATTCTAATCGGTGTGACTCAGGATTGATAAAATCAATTCTTTCCATATATAAATGTAGATATTAACTAACCGAGCCAAATCATGACATTATCCAAATATCCGGCCAGTGACGGGAGCATCAGTGACTGAAGTATATCTTCATTAGTGCCATGTAACTTTAAATTACAATTCTAATATTTCAATTCTTATAATTCCTGCACTTCTAGCATAGATTGTCAATTCAAAAATTCCTACAAATTCCACATTATTAATCTAAATTACCCATTTGGGTGATAATATATTTGTTAAGTAAGCATTGACACTAATGCATTGCTTCGCCGATCAACATAAAGTATTTTCAAAAATATCAGATAATGAAAGATATAACTAGGTCACCATAAGCAAAATGGCAAATAATTTCATATTCTTTTATTTGTTGTTTATTTAAAACCTTAGTATAATTTTTTCAATAGTTTTGTCAAAAATTTTAAACAATCATAATTTAATAAACAAGGTTATTAGTTAAAAGTTATTAGTGTCTCTGTCCGTCGTTCCCAACATAGAAACTGCGTTGCCGGTTTGCACGGCCAGACTGATCCTTTTGAGTAAAAACGTCTTTGCATTGATAAGTAAGCATTGAATAGTATATTAAAATATTATCTTTAATCGTATAATAACGTGCCTCATAGCTTAGTTTCTTTGAACAAGAAGTTTGTCCTTGAGTTAGACGAGGACTAAGATAAATAATGTTTTGAATTTATCTTATAATTTACAAATTTGTTAAATTTTCACGTGTAATCAAAAGTTTAGCATCTCCGTAATTACGCAAGTAAACGACTTGTCTAATTAAGATAAATAATTATTCGCTTATTAGAAAATTTTGTTTTCGTTGATTTACTTTTCGTTCTAACCTTTACACGAAGCGTTATTTTGCCAAATGCTCGTTCTGGTGATTCTAATATTTCGAATTCAAGTTTTGAGCTATCGTAAATGTAAGCAATAGAAGATACTGCATATGGTCGAAAGGCAGGAATTATCGAAACACTATCATGAATTTTAGTGTTAGATTGAATTCGCGAACGAACGGTATCGCATCGAGACGCTTGTTGCTCCAAGTACGTATCACTGTATAATGTATACCATACAAGTCGCCATTCGAACACTTGCTAGGTATTCAATTAGATATTGATCATTAAAATATAAAAAACTAAAGCAATATTACGATTCATAATGGATAGATAAAACAATAATATCATAATAATTAAATTATAATAATTATATTAGTAATATATATAAATATTATTATATTATAAAAACCTATATATATAAATATATCATTATAAAAACCACAATCAGTCAAAGGCTCCATTCACTCCTTACATTCGCTCTTTTTGGAGAGCGTCGGTACATTGCTACAATGAGAAATTCTGTGCGGTCAAAGTCTGTGCAATGAGTTGAATTTCAGTCCATGTCGCTTTTGTCATTTATCATTTTTGCAGTCATATTTGAAGATATTTAGTATTAAATAAATAAATGGACAAAAGTCCTTAATACGATGTCATAACTATACGATGATAACCATATGTTATATAATGGATTATATGAAATATTATGGATTGTCATTGTCTCACATAATATCTCAATTAGACCATCAATCAAATCGACAATTAAGAAATTTATCTACAAAGTAAATCTAAACGTAATTACACAGTTTTCGATATCAGACAACACCATAAACTCTTACTTAATCGTATGAATATGAATAAGTGGTCGATTGGTGGAGGCGTGTGAATTGCACGCGCCAATGTACGGGGTGTTTCTATGTACGGTTTACTCTATGTACGGGGTTCAAACCTCGAGCATGATCTTTCTCTTGACTTCTCTGTAAGCACACGTCAAAGCCACAAGATCGCGTTGTCGAGAGACGTAGGGGCATCCGATGATGAAGCGGGTTCACTCTTCATTACTGTTATTAACCGAAATTGATACTTTACCAAATTGCCGTGGATCTCATTAAAAGTAGCATATTTTTATGACTGCGCACTTTATTTTTCTTCATATGGTATATTTTAATGTAATTTGTCATGTCAAAAAGTTAAATGGCTAATCAATATAGTATTATAGTAATCTATTATAATATTTGAAAATGATCGTAATCTGAGACAGTGATTTGCAAAAAGATACCGATATTTGACTTTGGCCTCTTTTTAGTTGAAATTAATTATATTATTTTTTTTATTTGAAACCTTTAGATTTTACTTTTGTGATTTTATTTTAAAACAATAATCAATAATACTTTTATTTAATGAAAATATTTTAATAATCATTTTTATTTAATAAACAACAAAAATTTCTTGACAAGAAGAATAAACAAAATACAATATTTTTCCTGTCAACCACTGGTCCCGGTGTCGGGTCGTGAAAGCAGTGCACAAATCAAACTACTCGAGACATCGCGAACCTGAGCGACAGACCAGAGTTCTCATTCAGATAGCCCAAGGCGGTCTTCTAACACTTTCGAAATTTGATCTCTCTACCCGTACCAAGGTCTACCTTGAGAGCTCTTTCCAAAAAGTCCAGCCTAAAAACCATCTGAGGAAGGTGATTCCTAGAACCTAAGAACGTGTCCTAGGCACCTCAGCTCACTTTCTTCAAGGTGTAGAAGCAGCAACTTTACTCCAAATCCATCCCAGATAACCGAATTCTTAACCTTATCTCTAAGACTAAGACGGGTCACACAGCGAAGGAACCTCATTCCAGTCGCCTATATACGAGATATTATCCTTTCGGTCATAACCCAATGGTCATGACCATAGGTTAATATAAGAACGAAGATTGTGTGGTAAACCGAAAGCTACGACCGAAAACTCAACTCCCGCTTCAACACGAAATACCTGTACAAAGAACGCATTGCTGTGTTAGCTGCATAAATCCGCTTCTCAATCTACTTGATGTTCCTGCTGTCACATGAGAACAATACCCCAAGATATTTGAAATCCTCCACACCAGGAAGAAAATTTTTGCAAATCCGGTTTGAAATTGACAACTGAATCCGAGAAGAACACATGGAGACAGTCTTGGAGGTACTAACCAGCATCCCTGCCGCTTGGCATTCCCATCGTGAATCGATCTAGTAGGCAATGTAAGTCTTTAGGACAAGAAGCCAACAAAACAACGTCATCTGCAAAAAAGGCAAATATGCTATCCTGAGGGAACCGAACTGAACACCGACATCTGTCAGAGCAGACCGTCTCGAAATTTTTTTCATGCAAACAATGAACAAAAGTGGAGACAAAGGACAACTTTGATGTAGCCAAACGCTTACTGAAAATGATTCAGAGTTTCTACCTAGAACACGAACACAAATCATACTTTGTTTATACAGAGAAATTACAGGTATCCGAAGATAGTGTGGTACGCCAGACTCCCTTAGTACCTCCCATAACCTTTCCCGTGAAACTCAAACGAACGGCTTCTCCCTACCTACAAAACACATGTAGACCGGTTGAGCGAACTCCTAAGACCGTTCGATGATAGTTGAGAGAGTAAAGAGCTAATCCGTAGTTCCACGACCTGGACGAAAGCCGCATTGTTCATCTTGCAACTGTACCTGAACTATAGACCGTATCCTTTACTCAAGAATTCCAACAAATACCTTACCAGTATGGCTAAGAAGAGTGATGCCACGATAATTGGAACATACTCGGTCACATTTCTTGAAGGTCGGTACCATCACCCCAGTTCGCTACTCACTCGGAACCTTGCCCGACTTCAATGCAACGTTGAAGATCAGTATTAGCCACTTCATGCCAACAACGTCGAGAGCCCTTAACGCTTCAGATATAATCTGATCTAATCCAGAAGACTTGTCATTACGAAGTTTTTAAACAGCAGCAATGACTTCTTCCAAAGAGATGAGCTCTTTAGTTTGTTCTAAAGGCTCTAATTCTACAAGAAAAGGCATATCCATCTGATTAAGTAGACTCTTAAGATGCTCTTTTTAACAACCAAGAATTTCTTCAATGTCAATCAGCATAGATCCTCTCTTGTCAAAAAAAGTTTAAAGAGTTTTCTGCTTTCCAACACGAAGGTTCCTGATCGTCCTCGAGAACATCTTTGAAGCTGACCTATAATCAAGTTCATAGTGCTCTCCAAACTTCTCCCAAGTCGCCTTCTTGCTTTAGTAACTGCTCGAGCTGAAGCTCTCTTTGCTTTTCGGTACTTGTATACACCTTAACTGATTTATCTGACAAAGTTGCCTTATAATCCAGCTTCTTTTTCAACACCACTCGCATTCAGATCAGAGAGTCCTTTCATCCCCAACACTCCCTTCCAAGTGCTACTGTCGCTACCAGCATGAGCATTGAAGTCACACAATAGAACGAGGGAATTTCCAACAGTATTACTATCAAGCAGATCCTGAAGATCTTCCACAAAGGAAAACAATTACAAAAGGAAAGATCAAATTAATAAAGATATGTCGTCTACAGAACTTACTAAATTAAAGTATAACTATATAATAACAACTATTGATAAAGCTAGTAATAACTTTGTCTTCATATGCAAAAAGCTTTATTACGATATACTAATGAAAGAGGTTAATTCTAATGATTTAAATGTAAATCCAACATATGAACGTAGTGAGTTAATTTAGAAACAATTATTAAAAGTCACTGTTCTATAATGGATAAAAAGGGTATAAAGGTTGAATCAGATAATAAAACTATACCTATATTATATTGGAATCCAAAATTACATAAAAATCCAATAAAACCTAGGTTCATATGTAGTGCTTTAAAATGTACATTAAAACCACTTTCTGTGGTTTAGAGCAGTAATTACTGCTCTACTAATCATTAAATTAGAAAATTAAAATAATGATGCGATTTTAAATCTACATTAAATCATCTTTATGTTTATATGAATAAAATACTTTAAGTAATTAAAACACACTTCAAAAAATATTGTAGGATAATCGAAATTAATATTGGATAAAACACTATCTCATTATTAATTCTACAAAAGAATTTTTAGAACGACAAAAACGGAATAAATTTTCAGAATATAAATAAGTACGATTTTAGTACGCTTTATACAAATCTAGATTTAGTAGATATTAAAGATGCATTAGTATCCTAACTATAGCTGACTTGTTTGTAAGTTCATAACTGTGTAAAAATAAATCTAAATATAATTTATTTCAAGTATAAATTTAAAATTGAAATTTGATGATTTTGTATATAGACAAATATACAGTGTTGTAATGGGAGGTAATAGTACCCTAATTATAGCTAACTTATTTTCAAGCTTTTTAGAATATGAATTTGTTCATAACTGTGTAAAAACAAAATCTAAATTATATAAAGATATGAAATATATATGTTTCGATACATTGATGATATATGTGTATTTAATTCTAATAATTTTTATTCAATTAGTGAGCACATTTATCCAGAAAGCCTTATTCTTAACAAAACCAATATTAATGATAAAGAAGGTGTATATCTAGATATGAACATTAAATTAACATTAACTAAAACTACTATTAATTTATATCGTAAAGATGACATATTTAAATTTACAAGAAACATTTTTGCATGAGCATTCATGCATACCATATAATATAAAATATAATACATTAAATAATGAAATTTTAAGAATTGCAACAATATGTAATGATATTGGCTTTCTTCAAAATCATTTAAATAATTTAATAGATACATATTTTAAACAAGGTTGCTATAAAAATACAAGCAATCAGAAAATAGTAAAATATATAAATCAACACAATAATATAAAGAATATATTTAAAATTATTAGCGGAAACTTTTTATGGATGGATAATAAATAATATACTTTGTAATATAATAAAAAATGTGATAATAATAAATATGATAATAAATTAAAACTCTTGACGAAATATTTTTATGGATGGATAAAATTATATGTATAAAAATTGTATAAATTCTTATTGTATGTATAAATACGTAACAGTTTATTTTACATAGCAGCTTCTCCTGATGACCTCCGATCTTTATTCTAATGCATCGTCTATTATTTATCAGTCAATTCATAAAAATTCTTATAAAATTTATAACAAACTATGATACAACGTCTATTATTTATTAGTCAATTCATAAAAATGAATTTTACGGATGAATGATAAGCAATATAATTTGTATTAGAATAAGATACACTAAATTATAAAATTTAATCAGGGGAAATACGTCATTAGCATGTATTTGACGTTACTGTTACGTTGGGTCAATAAATAAGGGCTGAAAATTGATAACATAGCAGTTCCATTTCTTATTCTGATACATAGGATTTTATTTAATAAAATTCATAAAAAAATATTACTTTAAGGTAATGCTGATCCCGATTATTCAATACGCTTATTACGGTCTGACTTTACATCAGCCAACTTTCGTCAAATAGATAAATGGCTTCTGGTCTTTTCGAAGAAAAGACCAGAAGCCATTTATAAAAAAAAATTATTAAATAAATAATATACTTTGCATTAGAATAATTTATTTTTTAATAGGTAATCAAATTTCATCAGAGGAAATGCTTTATGTTATGCGCGTTGCTATTTTGGGTTGATGGATAATGACCGATACCTGATAGCATAGCAGTTCCTCCTGATTACATCTAATCTTTTAACTGATACGTCGTCCGTTATTTTAATTCGCAAAAATTTACTTTTATTTTAAATTTTTATTTTAAAAGTTGTTTAGTTTAATACGTAGATTTAGTTATCTGAATATTTGAAATTTGAATAATGAATATTTGCTACGGTTCTGTTAGCTTTGTGTTTTTACTATATCATCATGAAGATATAAATACTGCGATATAATTATCATGGACATTCAATTTGAATGTCACTCAATCCACATGTAATTTTGTAATTAGAGCACAAAAGTACCGTTTATCAAGATAAAATTCGATTATGCTACAGGTAAACTTATCAGATTTTAGTTATTTTCAGCATTCAAATTCAGCTCAAATTCGGCTTTTCACAGTGAATTATATAAAAATTATACGAATAGGCAAACTATTCGTATTGACTTATTGGATAATTAAATTGTCCTTTTTATTACAAGAATTGAAATTTTAAAAGTTATATGAGAAAGCGTTAATTTACCTTCAATAATTGAATTTCGTGCGTTGTCGGACAATTTTGCATTACGGTCTAAAAAACTTAATTATATTGTAACTATAACAATTGTATGATCCTAATTTTTACAAAACATCTTTAAACAAAGTGATTAATTGTTTCATAGATAAAGAAAAGAAATTAATTTATTAAATTATATATATATTTGTAAATACTTAACAAAATGTATTTATAGGTATACAACAAATTAAGCTAAATAATTACAGTTTGGACACATAAAAGATACCGAAACTCAGTTTATCAGTAATTATTAATATTTTTGTATAATTTTATATATTATATATTTTTTTTCTCAGAAATTATTAAATATAATTATTTAATAATATATTGAATAATATAAATATTATATGATTATATTATAATTAAATAATGATATATGTTCATATATAATAATATATTCATATATGATTCACCTGATTAGTGTAATTATAAGCAATAAATAACCTTAAGATTCATAGCTCTCTTGAAACTGAGATTTCCGTTTCTGTACATTGGTTCGGTATATTTTAAGTATTTGAACAATAATTGTATATTTTAATTTATTTAAATGCTAAATATTTAAATTATTTAAAATTGCCAAGTTGTAATTATAAAAAATAATTAACGATTGTATAATTATCAAATATAAACAATAATATTTGATATAAACAATATTGTTATTTTTTATCGTAAACAATCGATTATAATAAAAATTGATTATTAGAAAAATAATTAATTTTTTATAAAAAATTAATTAATTACAATTAATTATAGGAAATAATTAATTATAATTAATTATTTCCTATAAACAATCTCTTGGGCAACAAAGTTTTGCTTTGTTTATTTAATATTTTGGCTAAGCAAATATTAACTATTAATATTTAATATGAATAAACTCAATATTAATTATATTAATATATGATTTAAAATAGTAAAAAACTATACAATGATATGCAATAATTATAAATACTATCGAATAGTAATATATCAACAAAACCTCTCAGTAAAAGATTGTTAAAAAATTACAATATGCAGTTAGAAAAACAGAGAGAACAACATTCAATTTCACGTGACTTCAAACAAAATTTTATACAGGCGCGCGAATTACCAGGCTCTGAATATTTTGTTAATTTCTGCCAGCTACAGCTTGGACAATCGTAAACATGAGAAGATATGCAGCAAGGATCCATACGAGCGGACACAGAATAAAAATTGATATTGATGAGTGATTGAATGAATTGGGATCTTTATTATTCAAATAATAATGATGTCATTTATGGAACAAATGAACGAAAACATCTACGATAAATGCATTTTATTAAAACATTTCTGGTTCCAAACAATATACGGGTGTTTTGTATATCTCAGGGTTGAATTTAAAACATTTAAAAATAAATTCAGCTTTATTATTCAAAAACGTTTGAGCTTTTGGTAATTTGAAGACCTCTCGTAGGTAAGTAGAGCACAAACGAATACTGATGTTGAATAACACTTTAACCGAAATATTCATAATAGTTTAGTAAATTTGTTTTGACATCTATCAAATCTGATAAAAAGTCAATAAAGTCTAAGCAAATTACAGGTAATCAGTATATTAAAATGGTTAGAGCATTCAGAGAAAGTATTGGATGGTACCATGATAGATGCAGCACCAAAATTACTCACTCTATATATAGCCGTATCTATCTAATCAATACTATTTTTGATTTAATATAATATATAATATTATTCATATAATATTATTTCATATCCACTGCGCTACGTTTAATTAGCTGATCTAAGTTACTTTATGTACCAACGTCTCGGCAATGATGAGATGATTTTCGGATTACTGATTTCTATCAAATTATCAATTCGATGAACATTCTGATCAACGTTCTTATCTTTGGTATATATCATCATTATACGTACATGATCTTATATTTGTTGCTGCTAGTATCATATAAACTTCTCGATGAAGTTTGCAAAAAATTATGGGTTTACACTTTCCTGTTTGAGTCCATTAAAAAATTTGTATTGAAATTCTTCCAGATTAATATAGATAATTATGACAATTATTACAATAATTAATATATCAATATATCATTATGATAATTCTGATAATATTTCATTATCTAATATTTAAAAAATATCGAAGTAACAACGGCATTTCATGCTCTTTAAAAATGCATGGTAAATTATTATTATTTAACCATTGAGTCTTAAATTTTTATAAGTATATGTAAGTAGATCTAAACAACAATTGGTTTTAATATTAAAAAGCAATCCGTATGCTATCAGATCGCTATTATTTAAAATTTTCTGACAAAAGCCCAAATTACATAAATACAACAGTTTGAGTAGTTTGACACATTTTTTAATTAGACAAAAAAAAACGTCTAAATTAGACCAAAACGTCTTTATTAGACAAAAACGTCTTAATTAGACAAAAAACGTCTAAAACGTCTTTTATTTTTTTATGTGAATAAAAATAGCCGCAATTGAAATCCACGATTTTCAAAATAGCTAATGCATATACAGAAAATTTGTAATAAATTGTAAGTTAAAGAAATATTGGATTTTGATCGAATAAAGGAAGAGAATGCTTGATATTTCGCTAATTTTTGTTAGCATCGTCACAAAATTACCAATTTCCTAAAAATTTTCTATAATTTTCTAATTAGCGAAAAATCAAAAAAAAATCTTTAATTCCGCTCCAATAATCTGATCAGATTCTTTCGTATTAATGCTTTTAATTAAAATGCAGCTTTTTATTAGTAAATTATTATTATAATCAAAAATAATTATTAATAATCAAAAAGATTATTATTATAATATTTTTATTATTAAAAATAATTTCTTCTTTCCTTTGATCCAGCTCTAATAATTCTTTATCAATAATGGATCAGTATCAACTATTTAAAACTTCATTAAACACCATATGTTGATTATAAGATCAGAGTCTACGTATATAAAATTATTTATAAATTAAATAAAAATAAAATAATTAAATAAATAATTACAAAAAATTTAATAAAAATTAAATTATTTTAATAATTTAATTAAAATAATTTTCTGGTTAGCGAAAAATCAATCCTGCTGCGATAATTCTTTGACTGAAAGTGAGCCGTTTTATATTAAATTTCAATTGTAAGTCGGATAGTGCAAAACGAAACTGCAAAAGTGTCTTACCATTATGCATTTTGACATTAACTTTACGATATTAATTCTTTGGATGATGGTATCTTTGTTTTCGAACAAAAATTTCCACAACAATGTTCGACTAAAATTTCTTCTTCCAAGTTGCAACAATATCTCTTGGATGTCAGCACGCTCAAACAGTCTTGGCTTTTGAAAATAAATATTATATATAATATTTTGCAAGTATATTAATTAGCGAATAATTTAAATATCAAGTTCTATGAAATTAATACTTTTTAATTCACTATATTAGAAAATTTAAAAATTTAATGCGGTATTTCGTAATAAATCCTATATCTGCACATCTGTGCACGAATATTATACATTCCGTATCCATTACGGATCCAACGAGTGCAGCGACAATTCAGCAACAACCTCTGCCTAGTGTTTAAAGATTGTCCGCACAGCAATTCGATCATAAATATAACAAGTCAAATGGTTAAAATATCTTAAATATAAATTTTTACATTCTAGATTTTAAAAAGAGGCCTAGAGAGCAAATAGGTATCAACATCATAAGCGGACTATCCTTCAGTAGGAACGTAGAATGTCATCTTGCAGGCGGATAAGGAACCAGAATAGTTAAAGAGATGGCTCGCTTCGATCTTGAAATAATCTGAGTGACTTCTCTTCACTATTCTGGAACTGGAATTAAACTTTTGGATCAAGGTTGGACCTTGAACTATTCGGGAGTTACCAACGGAAAGCAACGACAGGCAGGTGTCAGGATACTTACAAGTCCCCGGCTATCGTTCGTGGTAGAGAGGTTTAACTCAGTGAAAGTAAGGTTGCCGTCTTTGAGACTTATAGTCAAAGAGGGAAAGGGGATAACTATTGTTTGTGCGTATGCTCCCAATATTATCTCGGAATACGCAGCCTTTGTGGAAGATCTTCAGGCTCTGCTTGATAGTAATACTGTTGGAAATTCTCTCGTTCTATTGGGTGACTTCAATGCTCATGCTGGTAGCGACAGTAGCACTTGGAAGGGAGTGTTGGGGATGAAAGGACTCTCTGATCTGAATGCGAGTGGTGTTGAAAAAGAAGCTGGATTATAAGGCAACTTTGTCAGATAAATCAGTTAAGGTGTATACAAGTACCGAAAAGCAAAGAGAGCTTCAGCTCGAGCAGTTACTGAAGCAAGAAGGCGACTTGGGAGAAGTTTGGAGAGCACTATGAACTTGATTATAGGTCAGCTTCAAAGATGTTCTCGAGGACGATCAGGAACCTTCGTGTAGAATTAGAGCCTTTAGAACAAACTGAAGAGCTCATCTCTTTGGAAGAAGTCATTGCTGCTGTTTAAAAACTTCGTAATGACAAGTCTTCTGGATTAGATCAGATTATATCTGAAGCGTTAAGGGCTCTCGACGTTGTTGGCATGAAGTGGCTAATACTGATCTTCAACGTTGCATTGAAGTCGGGCAAGGTTCCGAGTGAGTAGCGAACTGGGGTGATGGTACCGACCTTCAAGAAATGTGACCTACGAGTATGTTCCAATTATCGTGGCATCACTCTTCTTAGCCATACTGGTAAGGTATTTGTTGGAATTCTTGAGTAAAGGATACGGTCTATAGTTCAGGGACAGTTGCAAGATGAACAATGCGGCTTTCGTCCAGGTCGTGGAACTACGGATTAGCTCTTTACTCTCTCAACTATCTACGAACGGTCTTAGGAGTTCGCTCAACCGGTCTACATGTGTTTTGTAGGTAGGGAGAAGGCGTTTGATCGAGTTCCGCTTGATAGGTTGTGGGAGGTACTAAGGGAGTATGGAGTACCACACAATCCTCGGGTAGCTGTGTTTTCTTTGTATGAACAAAGTGTGATTTGTGTTCGTGGTCTAGGTAGGAAGTCTGAATCATTTCCAGTAAGCGTTGGGCTAAGTCAGAGTTGTCCTGTGTCTCCACTTTTCTTCCTTTTTGCATGAAAAAAATTTCGAGACGGGCTGCTCTGACAAATGTAGGTCTTCGGTTCGGTTCCATCAGGATAGCATGTCTACTTTTTGCAGATGACGTTGTTTTTTTTGGCTTCTTGTCCTGAAGACTTACAATGCCTACTAGATCGATTCACGATGGAATGCCAAGCGGCAGGGATGTTGGTTAGTACCTCCAAGACTGTCTCTATGTGTTTTCTTCGGATTCAGGTGTCATTGTCAATCCAGGTTTTGGAATATGTTCTTGCTGGTGTAAAGGAAGTCTACTCGGATTCAAATATCTTGGGGTATTGTAATCGTGTGACGGCAGGTATATCAAGGAGATTGAGAAGCGGATATATGCAGCAAACGCAGCAATGCGTTCTTTGTAAAAGTATGTCGTAGTGAAGCCACAAAAGTAAAAAATTAAAACCAAAATTGTTAAGAAAAATAAAGATAAATAATTTCTTTTATAAAGAAATGATCAGAATATAATAATTAAATAACTAAATTAAATCATCATATAATCAACTAAAAGTTAATATTTGTTTTAATTTGATTTTCAGCATAAAATAGGGTTCTTTGAAAAGCTTTAGTTCTAAAATTTTTTAGCTCTTTGACAAAACGAATAATTTTTCATTTTTATAGTTTTTTATGTAATTGTAAATAATATCATATAATATAATATTT